>JAQFYC010000380.1:0-59609 GCA_034694165.1 Tomocerus mixtus
GATTTTATAGGGTCAAAAGTGGTCCAGGCACTTTTACATTGGGGCTTGGAGTTCTTTTGCTTTACCTGCCTTCTACTACTGGCTATTGCAAATAAAATATTGTTGAACATACCCACTACTACACGTGGAACTCCTTTGACTCCTCATTGTGCTTACATTAATTTAGCATTTAGTCATTTACTTTGTCTGACTATAGTAGGCAGGTGCTGCTTGTTAGATATACCAAGCATTTCATTATTCCACCTATAGGCCTATATAGTATTACGCGAAGAATTGAAAGGCCTTTGACAGAACATAAATGAAAATAAATTCCTAAGATTAACCAACTCATGCAGAAGTCAGCCCTCTAATTATTTATGGCTGAATTTTAGCTTGCAGCTATTTTAGGTGCGTCTTTTAATTAACTCAAAACAAATACAAAATTTTCCCAGAAGTTCGAATCTAAACTATTACAAGCATTCCTAGTTCACAGAGTTTGTCAACAATATAAAGGGATGCATGGCTATAGAAAAACATTACTAGAGCATGGAGAAAGTCTTAAAATTTTAAAATTTTATACAGTGCTAATAAATAATTCACAAGCAACTTGGAATCGTATTGGAATTGTATTACCATTTACTTATAGACATCTGTACAGGAAAGTTCTAATAAATATATTCTTTACCAATTTAATTTTTACGGTGTACTATTTATAAATGTTAATAAAATAATTAAAAAATAATCCAGCACATAAAAAAATAAAAATGTGTTTATTTTTATATCTAAAAAAATGGTTGGACATTGCGTTTACATTTTTGTTCGAGGAACGCTGTTTCTGATAAAAGGTGACAACAAACGGAGATAAACTGTATTTATCTGCCGAGACAACATTGTCAACCATAAAATGCGATTTTCCATTAAGCCAGAGTATTTATGTCGGTTTCTCGTTAGAAGGCAATATTTTCTTTTTTTAAAGGGCGCATCAGTAAGTCTAGTCATGATGTTGGTTGAATAGGGAAAATATGTGGAGGGAAGAGTTCTGCCGTTAACACAGTAATTTCCTTGGAGTAATTTGATGGTATCTTATCGTAGGATGAGAGTAGGACGTGTCAATTCCAGAAATTCCGTTGAGCTTCTTTCTAAAACTTTCTCCAAATACTGGAGAAAATAGAGTTGCAACTTTCTCTTTTCTCATTGGTTTAAGATTCCAGTTGAATGGATCTAAAAACAAGCCAAACAGAAAATCTTTGGCTAACGTTTCAATTGAGAAGCTTGTGCTATTGCCACACTATTCTGTATTCGTATTCCCATACTCCAAAGCTTATCGTTAGTTTCGTGCGTTGGTTTATGGTTGTGAGTTGTGTAATGAGAAACTTTGATATATAGTTGATAACAGTAAGAATTATATGACTATGTACAAGGAGAAGAACCTTTTCCGCAAAGATTAGATCTACGTGTATGTTGTTAACCTCTACCTCCAATAAATACTTACATACATGCATAGGTTATGTAAGTCTTTTGCTATATGCGATCTACATCATCAGAATAGGATATCAGAAGAGACCAAGACCAATAACAAACCACTACAGGATAATTTATATTACGTTCCGTCCAGTTAAACTTCCGAAACCCGAATTGAGTCTCATAGAGATTTACAGATATCCAAGATTCATCATATTATGCTAGACTTTAACCACAAGACAATTATTATTACACTTAGAAAGGCACACTTACCTAGTTTATTTAACAAACTTAAATACTACTAAGAAGCTTTTAATTCCCATCATCCATGTACTATTAGCACAATGTCCGAGTATTTTTTATGTACTCTCTAAATGTAGTTTTGCAATGAAAAAGCTTAGAAACTTCCCTAAATTTCTGTGGGTATAATAGATTTCTTTTATTAAAGCGTTATCCCGTAAAGGTTTGTGTGTTTTAATATTATTCTTCAAAAATCAGTTACATTTATGTAACAGATAAAATTCTACGGCACATACTAGTTGTCTATAACAATAAAACATTATCTCCTCACATAGAAAACATGAGTTTAAAACCGGAAATTTTTAGTACACGATCGTTGCCGTCAAAAAAGGATTTGGAAGAAGAAAAAGGATAGGAGCACAAAAGGGAGGCAATGGGTAAGATAATAATAACCGTTTTATCTATAGTCCATATATAAATTATTGCAGCGTTTGAAGTAGGAGAAAGAAGGTTATTCCAGTCAAATTGGTTAAGAATAGGAGAACGGACAGGCAATGAATTACTATTCGTTTATTAACGGTTATGGCTATCTATTGCGAAATGAATGGTTCGTTAATGTCTAAATTCTAAACGGACATTTTACAATCCTCTATAAGATTTTTTTATATCTACTTATAATGTGATGATGCCGACATGAAATTTTGTACTTCGCTAACCTATATACCGTAGGTACTAAATTTAATGGTAGGGATTGCTTTAGAAAAAGTAGAACTCAGGGAAAGCCTCTAAAGATTATAAAAATTGAATAAAATGTGTATCAAGTATATCAAGTATATTGTATTCTGTTCTTATTCTTCCCGATCTCTGCTCTTGCAGCACGACATTGCTGATGGTTTGAAAGTAAGTTTAAATTGAAGAAGCAGGAGATACAATTTCGCATTAAGTGGCCAGTTTCTGTTGTAAAAAAGAAGAAAAGGAGTTGGAGGTATCTCGGTACTGTTCCAAAGGTACATAGGTAGATGGGAATAAGGAAAGCGATTTGAAAGAGCGGTCACGACACGCAATATTGTTTTATTATATTGTGAGAACTATTAAAAGGCACGCAGACCATAAAGCGAAGCCATCACATCACAAGTAAAGTCTAGACCGGATCTGAGGGAACCACCAACCAATAGAATTTCTATAGCAATTCTTAAAACCGTCAGAGTTCTTCCAAATGTTACGTAGAATAGTTACCCATGTAATATAGGATAGTTTCGAAGTAACTTCCAAGTTCTATATTCTACGCTAAGGCTAAAGCTAAGGACTACGTGCAGACACGGGACCCGGCCTGATCTTGCCTGGCTTGGTAGAAATATCTTGGCCTGGAACTGCAAGGATAAAGGGAAGAAAGAGAGCGAAACTTTTTTCCGTTGTATCCATTCCCTGCCCAACTTTCTCCTCATAAATAGCGAATCTTCTTTTCAACAACTCAGTCGACTGCTGTACTTCTACTGACTCTTCTTATTTCTTACAAGACTAAGACTGACATGGGAGTGAGATATATGTACATGCATTGAAAAGATGTAAATGCTAAAGTAAAGTCAGACTACATACTACATACTAGCTACCCATTCAATTCAACTGTTCCTTTTCTTCTTCTTCTACTTTCTCCACTCTAATGTAACGTAATGTAACGTAATGTAATGTAATGCTCGTACCTATAGTAAGTAGTATGGAGTAGCTAATGCATGAAATAGATTTGTACGGAGGCAGAAGAACCAGAGTGAAAGGACAAGACACTCCATTATTCCTCTCTCGTAACTCTACTTAATTTAATGGAGTGCATTAAATTGTTTCTGGTGAAAGGTGCATGATCCGCGGAACAGCAGAACATGGCCAAGCTTCCCATCAAAATCCTACTTCAAACACTCGATACTTTATTCTTCTAACACATTCCACGTGATTCCAAATTTCAACACACCGGCTAGCTCCCACTTAACCTTTATCACATCAACCCGCTCGCTACCTACATACCTACATTAAGTACCTCTTCATGTAAAACATTTCCGACACACGCCCCATACACATTTCACAATACAAGCCTATGCTACACTCCACACTGACACTTGACCCACTCTGTAAAAGGAAAAACAGAAGCGCTTCCTATCAGTGCATCACAAGCCTCCTTATTTACGGCACACAAGTACCTACAGCAAATGGGAAACATAATATTCACATTATCTATTTGTAGCTAAAAATAAGAATATCACAGCCATATAACAATTTTGTTACGGTTATTTAAAAAAGAGTAATGTTAAAATAAATACTGTTCTAAAAGTTTTACGTGAGCTAATTATTCAGTAAGCGGAACCGATTAAAACGGGTCATTACTTTAATGCAATTGCTAAACATGTAAAAACAAAAGGGAATATTCCGTATAAAAATATTGTATACAAACACGCCGTATTGTCTAGGGCTTTAAATATCGTTTTAGAAATTAGTGCTCCGTATTTTGACTGTACTTCTAAATCTATTAGCAGAAATATACATAGTATTATTGAAAATAGCACAATAATTTATTTTATTTTTAATCATTGAAAGTCATAGGCTTTCAGGGGATACCGAAACAAAGGTTGCATACTTAGATATTGTATTTTACTGGCACTAAGCAAAATATGCAAAAATGTTATGGATATTAAAATAGGTGACAGATAAACATTAGACATGTAATTTTTGCATACGTACCTAAATCTTTTGTTGGTATATTGTAATAAAACCTAACCATCCTCTGTTCTGCTCATGTTTTACAAAATTATGGCTCATGTCATTAGATTTTATGTCCTATGATTACTACTGTAATATAGCAAAACCACTTACTTAAAAGTAGCAGTTAGGAGTGAAAACATAAGGGTCAGATTAATTTAATTGCTAGTAACATGATGAGAACATGTAGTTTGTAATGATGAATCCCTTCACACCAAATTGGAAATCCGAAGACGACTTGCAATTAAATAGACTACATCCCTATTAACCTATACTATCTAATTAAATATTTCAATTCTAATTTCATAGAACATATTATATGCTATCTCGCATATTGTACTCTTTACAATAAAATCAAATTAACTAGTTTCTAGGGATGCTTGGTGGCATAAAGTTACACTTTGCTCAAGCTCCTAGAGTAAAACAAAACCTTGGGCCTTTGATTTAAATCTACGAATTTTATGTAGATATTACACGTTATAATGTATACACAAGGGTATGGTGAAAAGATTAGTACCATATATGTATGCAACATAATGCAATTGTAAAATAATATTTATATACACATTCGCATTCAATACTTAATTATAAGATACTTAATACATATAAGCATAAAACTAGGAACTCTATATTGGGATTTTTTTAAAAGAGAATAAATAAATATCGCATAGTTCGTTGGTCGTACCATGAGTTTAACATTTGATTATTATAGATTTAATTAGCAACAACGTACTTATTATGTGTATAAACAATTCTGGCTAGACGCAAGATTTTCCAATATTTCCGTGGATATTTAAATCTTCGCTGGCTTGTCCTTGAAGACCATGCTTCTTCTTTGTTTTGTAGTATAGTCGTTTGTAGGGGAAAGGATTGGGCAGTTTTTATCCCGGGTAGTTTTCAATTCAACCTTATTTCTCTCAATGCAAGGAAAGCGACAATTTGTGACTTAATTTACAAATCTGTTGAGCATTATACATTATTGCAGTATTATGTCCATTTCCTTATTGTAACAATTATTGTGAAAGTATTTTACAGGGACATATATTTAAATGATTGTATGTAATACAGATAACAAACATTATATTACACATAGCAGTACGGGATTTATTTGTTTATAGGAGGGAAGGTGCAGGTGGGTGGGTGTAAAGAAAGTAGTTGTGTGCATGTATGAGATTAGTAAAGTTGAAGATAATGAAAACAAATGACAGTTTCATAAATACGGGAAAGTGACATTGGAAATGTTAAACACGGCATGATGAGGGAAGGGAGTTAAGACTTGAGAGTGAGCCGAGCGAATAATATGAATGATTTGCCTTTATGGCCATGAAAGAGGAGAAATGTTCTGCAGGCGGGCTGACTCAGGAACGTCTCTGAAGGAACAATAAGTGAGAAGCTCTGTGCTCATAAAGTTTTAATCGTTGTCATTCTCATTCCCATTAAACTCAATTTCCTTTTAGTATTTCAATAAGGATCTTTTCTTTCATTTAGAAAATAAACTCTGAACAGTTCTCTGCAACGGTTACTTACGTTAATTTAGTTAGATGATCTGCTCTACGAGTACAGATACGAGTCTGGTCTGTGAGTGAACATCATTTTCTTAGAATAGCATCACCATCACCATCAGTCTGTCTGGTTTGGCATAGTCGTCAAATAAATTGTAATTTGGATGCATGTAACGCTGTCTGCGTGGAATGGAGTGAGTGCACCATCTTAAATTGAATATAGGATCCTGTTTAACCAACCTACTAACGAGAAAAATGCTGCACCGCCCACTTTAACTTTTCTCAGAGGAAAATCCTCTGAGCCGAGCAGAACAAACAGTCTGTCTTCAAAACTTAAGTAGAAAAATATTAATCCACTTACCTATCTCTAATCTTATTTGAAGAAAATTTATGAAAGAATAAGCTGGAGCTGACTTGGACTCTGACTGACTTTTCCCTTTCACCATCTTGTAGAAATTCTCATCAAGAAACATTATTAATAATAATAAGCCACTTATTACTTATTAACTATAGCTACATGTTTAATGTTCACGAATGCAAAATATTATGTAATATATGTATTTACTTGTAGGTAAAAGTAAATAGTTTAATCACTGACGTAATTTAGCCCTTCTCATATGGACAATAATTTCACATTATCTTGATGACCATTACATTGTTATATTATGAATAACATTAAAGTACAGAATACACCACAAAGCAAAAAGCAATCGCTTACATAATTAAAAGCACTAGTCCAAAATGAACGACGTGGAGAAAATGGATTTACTTTTATACGATGTCTTAAATTAGCTTTTAAGTAGATAGCAACTTGTGTAAGGAGTTTGTGTAATTCTGTTAGTTAGGTAAGATAATTAGTTTAGTTTGAACTTATCCAGCTGAATAATGAAATTCATTTGGAGAAAATGGCCAAACAGACTATATAAGACTTATCTCATGTACCGTATTTCCTCTAATGAGAACAAACTTTCTAAATTACGGATTTAGTAACACTTGTATACTTTTTTAAGAGCAGTTGTTAGTAAAATCAAAAATGCTTAACCTGAATGAGCATTATAATTTGTAAGAGGGGAATTGAAATACATTTTTGAGTAATTCAAAATTGCGAACGTTATAATTTTCCCCAGTATCTCAGTATGCTGGAATATTTTATTTTCAACACAATTTAGTATCTGTACAAATGTTGAAAGCAATTTTTATAAAATTTTAACACGAGCGTTCCATGTGGCGACAAAATATGTTTGGCGGCCTTCTGAAAATTGGAATACAAAACTTCCTGAAGGATTTTGCTGAATAGGGAGGATACGGTACGAAGGCATACAAAATCTTGCAAAAGTTTTAATGTCTTCATATTGTGCTATAATGCCCTGAGTAGGTACATGTTATGTAAATAGTGCGCTTGTCTTCTATTAAGTAAGTGTGTACCTAAGTAGGTGTATTAAGGTTTTGCTTACTTATGTAATAGTATACGCAGCGAAATGGGTCTATTTCTTATCAAAGCTAAACTTTGAGATTGGCGGATATGAAAGTAGTGACTAAAGAGATTTTCATGTCTGATATGCACCGGAAATTATAAGGAATCTCATCATTTTAGCATTGCGTTCTCAGAGTTTTGTTGAACAAAAGACACTCTCGTCCTTAAGGAACTCATCTTCTCTTTTCTGCTGGGGCGTCTTATTTAACTTGAAATGTAACTTGACTCAAGTGAACCACTATGTTTTCCCCCCTTCTGCCAGTAGTCTGTAATACAAGGGATATGCTAAAAGTCTACCAGGACCAGGATACAAGAATCCCAGTCTCCTTATCTGTAGCTCATGTATTATCATGTGCACAGATTAAGATAATAAATACTTAGTAATATTGGAGTCGCAGTTAGTAAGTTTAACGTTTAAAGTTAATAACTTGCAATAAGATGATGTCTAATTGAGTGAGTGAGTGAGAATAAATGAATCTAGAACACTAGTCTCCTGTAATCCTGTCTTAATGCTAGTACGGTGTACAAATTAAGTAGTTATCTACACATCAAGAGCATCCTAAGTATGTACATACTTTTGTCGATCTGTATTTGCGATTTCAATTATGAAAGACAAGAAGGAATCAGTATGCTGTACTAATTGTATTTTGTAACGTAACATTTGTTCATTATGGTAGCCTCGCGTCTTAAATTTATAGAATGTTTTTGAGGGATGTAATTTAAATTATGAACTTTGATGATATTTCAGCATAATAATGCAATATGATGATAATTTTGTGTTATTTCAGCAGAAACTATTGTTAATTATAGAAGACTGCTCTTTTAATGTCTATCCAGTGTATCAAAGACAAAGTTAATAAAAACAAGGGCATGCAAAATCCAAGATTATTTTTTTTTCTGTTAGGTGATCGATATTAAAATTGAAAAATAAATACATGCCGTAAATAAACGAATTATTTTGCTAACATTTTCAAATAAACACTAGTGATATAGAAAGCAGTTTTAATAAAGTCTCTTAAGAGGGAGTCATGAAAATTGTAAATGAATATTTTTATTTAGTTAAAAATTTATAGTTTTACATCTCAGAAAATGCATTTGTATTAATTCGGGAAGGAATAATGTTCCCTATTTAGTCTCTTTTGTGCTAATCCTAGAAGCTTATCAAAATTTGAATTGTTGCTGTAAATTTACTGAGTGGAAGATTTGGGCAACCTTCCTAAATCCCTTGAATTGAGTCCTAAATCCTGAATAATGTAAACAGAAGAAATACCGATTTAATCTGGAAATGTTTTTGTCTTTATACATCAAATGTATTTTAAGTATCTGTAGTCACAGTTTCTAATAATTTCTTCCTTCTACAATTCTACAAAAGTTGTTCCTGCATTTGTAGCAATAATGCGGGAAACTGGCCACCCTCTTATTTGCATAGATATAATATATAAAGTAATAGTAAGCATTTCTTGGTTACGAAGAATACGGAAGTAGAAGAAAGACAGGCGATGAAACCGAATCCGTACATAAAGATATTGTCTAAAGATCGACCCCTCTGTTCTGTATGCTAATTCTCGGGAAAACATGGGATGAGAGAAAGAAAGAGTCAATTTAGCGTAACTCTACTTCCCTGCCTTTAGTGCTTACATGCTATGAATTGCATAATATAATTTATATCTAATCTAGAATCTATCTCTTTCTCCTCTTTCTCTGGAAACGCAGTGTTGTGTCTGTGTCATAATGCCCTCGGCTGTGTACGTTCCTATATCCAACTACTTTCCCTTCTCCTGCGTACTATCATCTAGAGGGCAAAGAGACAGGAAAGGGTTGAACCTTAACATGCCAAATAACCATTCCACGATATTATATTATTAATATCCTTTATTTCAGATCCTCTTCTGGTGCAGTATTGTCTTTATTGTTTCTACATACAAATTACTTCATATATATAGAAGTTTTCGAGAGTTGGGAACGATCCAGTTATTGTAAAGATGCTTCCTCATTCATGAGCGAGGGGTTTTCTCCACACAGGCTTATTCTATCCAGATAAAGCACAATAATAATATCGTTTCAGTAATGCTCATTAGTTTGAAAATATATCGAAAACTTTCCAGTTTTTTTGTCTGTGCCATAGTAATGTAGGTTTCAGTAATATATAATTCCATATTACAAAGTTTCAAAAATTCAATGATTTAAATTAGAAAGCTTCAAAAAATCTCAAAAAATAATATTTATTGATGTACTAAAGTTGGACTTCCTTAAAATAGCTGTAGGTTTTTGTAGATTTAATATGCAATATGAGCGAATTTCCTTAATATTAAGCGTTCACTGTTCGTAAACTAGTTTGAGACGCTGTGAGCGTATATTACAGCAGATACGGTACTAATGCTAATAGATAGACCTCTTTATATAGCATGTTTGCAACTTTGAGATGAAAATTACGTATAGAAGATACCAATGAAAAATTAAAAGGATTTTTGATGGAAACAAAATATTTAAGACGATAAGAATAAGAAAAGAACTGCTGAATAATACCCCCTTGAGCAATGATGTTATGGCTGTGGTAACTATATAAAATTCTTACATTAGCAAGACTCTATGTAATATTTCATACTGTGTGGAGTGGGGGAAAGTCTACAGACAAATTCTGGAAGATTGCTATTTCTATTCGACACTGACTCCAGACTGGAGTTGTATGGGTGCACACAATGCAATGATTGGTTGCCTGGCCTTGGACAGGATCTCACTATATCTCTATCTTCCACATGATCTACGCTTTCAATATTTTTGGATTATGCAGTCTAAAGAAAGTATATTGGACACATTACTCATCATATTACAGAGCAGTTCAATCAGACACGATTTTTCATCTCACTCAGTTTCCTTTCCTTGCTTCACTTTCCTTCCACAATTCCTATTTTGGTAATCTTCTGCTCACATCTCCGGAGCATATGTGTATATAATTTAAACCTATGCGTTATTACTTCAGATGCTCGTGTGAGGAAACATGTGGAAAGTGTACAGGAATTTTATTTAAATTCAGATGACTTACAAAGAAAGTCAAATTCTTAAACCTCATTATTTAAATAAAAATTTGATACTACGAGTACATTAGGGAATTTGACATATTTGCATACAGTAATTGTATCTATTGATATTTGTGTACTATACTACTACATACAAATAATAAAAATTCCTATTTTTCATTAAGATTGTATCAATATATTATATAAAATGGTCAGTGAATCTATATCAATATTTCCTATTAAGTAGCCATTCTGGACTTTTTAAAATTTCCAAAATGGGAAACGTGGGCAGGTAAATTACTGACATCAAAATTACTATATGAATTTGTTTTAGGGTCTTTTCTTTGGTACATTGTCCATATTACAATAGTGAATAGACTTCAGGGTACACCGCAGGCTTCATATTGAATGGGACAAACATGGACCCTCGTCATTCGTCATTCCTATTTGTGAACGTAAATACATAACAAATTGCTTTGTTGAATTGCAAGTTGGAAGAAATGATTGGGGCTTTATTCAGTGAGGCATCCCACGCAAACTTTGCAAGCTCCTTGTATTGTCGAAACTTAATTCTTCGTATATGTAGAAATGAGAAGGAAAATCCCATTGGTGTTTGACAATCACAAAAGCATAAGTAGAAAATCTTTAGCAAGATATTTTAAAGAGAAAAAATAAGACTCGCTGAAAGTTGTATCCTTTTTCTCAAACTACAGAAATAGAATACAAGAAGCCATTTGTATGAAGGCTTATAGTATATAAGTAAATGCACTTTGACAACTTCAGTTAGAGAAGAAACGGATTTCTCTCAATTTCTGTGAATTCTTCCGTAAAACCAAGACCTTTTGTACAACCTACACAGTAAAAGCGAAAGGGCGTATATTTATTTATGGCGATCTATGATTATAATAAATACTCACCAACTTCAAAAGAAAAAACCTGAAAATACATTTCACCAATTGGAAAGGCTCAATATTATATAGTTTATATAGATGCTACTCATTAAGCTATATTATTTATGTAATAATAGATTAAATACGTTATTCAAAGAAACAATCTTTGTAGTCTACAAACCTTTGTCAAATTATTTCAATAATGATATAATGAATGAATGTTCTATAAGTACAAGAGAAATATAAAAAGGCATTTATTGACAAAATGTAATAAAAAAGTTGAATAACGAGAGTCAAAGATAACTTCTTCTACCTATGTACCAATCCTATTTACTTCTAAATTAATACACCCACTGAGCTAGGTAGCACCTAGTAACTCTTATCATTGGTAGGCGTACTCTTTTATATTTAATGCCTTACAATAATAATGTGCGTCTTGGAATCCCGTTTACCACATATCAGTGGAAAATCCTTAACATACATAAGTAAGACTAGGTCATAAATTGAATAAGACACCCTAATTCTTACATTACGTATTTACATATTCAGGGATGCTAGTCAGATCACGTAAAAGATAAATCCTCATAATCAGATTGGAAGAAAGAATGTATTCTAGGAAACTTTTAGCTTCACTATAAAATTCATAGTAAATGGTACAACCTAGAAGACGTACAGGATACATGTGATGTGTGTGTGACACGGAATGTCTGAACTAAAATCTTCCTTATAAAAGGTTTGGGTCATTGTTGGGCTGCCTTTGTAGGGTCGAATTGTTCCTATACGCAGTTGGTTCCATTAGGATTCTATTATTAATTAAATTTTGTAGTTTTATAGTAAAAATTGACCTTAAATCGTATTCATGAAATCTCATTTGTTTATTATATTTTGTCATTGTGTCATAATATATATAAATTGTGTTGAAATTGAAGTTATGAAAATTTCTCCAAAATTAAATTAAATACCTGTCTTTACAAATGTATTAAGGCCGCCACAGATTTGATGGTGCAAAAATTCAGTTACGTAAATGCCTAAAGTACTTATATAAAATGTTTACCATAGTCAAACTTGTATAGTAGATATTGTTTTAAGACGAACAATTTAACTGGTAACCGACAAAACCCGACCCAACGATGTCCCGACCCAAACCTTTTGTCAGGTACAATCCAGAACTGGAGTGAGGGCTGACACTTAAAGCTATCCAGTGAAACCCAATGAAAGCCAGGTATATTATGTATAGATTACCTACACGTGGATTTCTAATGGAATGCATGACATTATTTTATTACATTGTTGTAATGACACGTATGGAAAGTAAAGAAGGTATTTGGCTACAGTTATAATTATATATTATCTATCTAAGTATATGAAACACTTATGCGTAGAGCATTTCTCCTGTAGCAATAAGGTAGACAAAGTGTTCTTGGATACTTACTTAAGAGCAGACATATAAATAATATATGTAACTACAAAGCCAGGGAAACAGTACTATCTATCTCCATAAGCCCGGATCACAAGAGTTGTCTTTGCAGGAATGAAATCCAGTGCCTTGCCATGTCACGTCTGTCTTAAGTAGATGCATATGTATCAGGGTGTCTCAAAATGTGAATTGGTACTATAAAATATATTATAAAGGGTAAATAATGCTGCATGTGAGGTGTGGTAACTTTTTCCATTCCACATTTTGAAATACCTTGATATGTACATAAGTTAGGGAGGTAGACATCCATTCCATTCCACAAAGTGTACATAGTAAGCAGTAGCACCATTCACATGTAAAAAAGAAAGTTTGCTTGATCGGTTGCTCTGCTTTTAGTTTTACTTTCACCTCCGTCTCTCTTACTTGTTTAACATATATACTGGCTTGGCTGCCTAGCCCGTGAGGCTGTGGCATGGCCTGGAAGGGAAGACATGGCAGTTGAACGCTTTTAAAAATTAAACCCATCTCAACTCGAGTCTCCATCTCTTTCCTATCAAATTACGGGGATTCCCATCTTGATTAAATTTCAGCTGACTACCTCCGCCCGTTTATTTTCTGTACACTTACACTATATTATATTCCGGGAGGATTTACTCTGTCTATCTAGTGTTTAGACTTTCTCCATCCCATCTTATCCTCTCCCCATCAAACAAATATTATTGGAAAGTAGTTAATATATTGTGATGTGTTCACTCAAGGGAAGCGAAAGAAGTATAAATACTTAACCAATACCTTTGTTTGTAACAAATACGAGCATAATGTGCTGAAACATACTTGTAAGTACTCTCCTCCGCTACTTATTATAGTTAAGCCAAGATTCCTAGTCACACTCCACCACAACACAACACAAAACACATACAATACACTTTTTAGCTTACAATCTCTATGTATCTGGACTGGATTCTGGATGTATTCTCTTTTCTTTTTCCTTACTCCTTTCTACTCCTAATATTATATTTATACCTTTATCTATCCCTATCCTACCCCACCTCCAGTTATTTATTATTTGTGCACACTTCGCCAAACCTTTCCTCTTATTGGCACTAACGGGAAACAGTAATTTTTATTAACAAGTCTGAACAGGCGTTGCAGTATTTATTAGATGATAGGCTTTCATATATATACTAAATTAGTAGAAACTAATGACATACGTATGCTGTTTGTGGAGGAAATAAGCTAAATGCTTGTATTCCAAAACGGACACGCCTCAATAAAAGGAAACATTTTCTCAGAAATGATTATAACTAACGCGTCAGTTGATCTACAATCACTTTTGCAGCACGTGTCTATGTACAATAACAGATATGATGCCGTTCGAAACATTTTTAACAATTAGCTTTGTTTATCTTTCCTCACGTTCACGTTACTCAACTTCTCTTGCCCATCAAAAGCAAAAGAATAATGAAAATATGTAGTTTTGTGTTTTGTATGTTAGCAACTTCCTTAGATATTTTAAGACAGCTTTTTGATTCGCACTATTTTGCCATTAGTAGATCATGTTTTTGCGTTTGGCCAATTTTCGGACAAATTGTGTGAGAGTTTGAGAATTCGTAATTATTGTATTATTACTTTGTTGTTGAGTACCTATGTACGTATGTGATATTATAATATTGTAGTAACTACTTCAATTTAAATAGCGTCATTGCAATGTAGTGAAGTGTCATTTTAAGATGTTCATAGCTCAATGTAAATATTGTTTTCAATGTCTAATGATTTCTGACTAAGGAAAAGTGTTAATCGTCTACAGTGCTTTAAAACCATTAAACATTAAGCTGTTGCGGTGGGTGTGGGCATTTTTGGTGGCCACATTTCTCAGGATATAGAGAATATTTTAATGTAATATTTACTTATAATAAACTGGTAAATGGTGTAGAAAAGGAGCTTGTGCTATCAAAACTTTTTCGTGGTGATCATCACGGTGATAGTTATGAATGGATTCACACGAAATCTCACTTTTCCCAGTAATAGAAAAAGTGGCATTAGTATTGCCCAAGTTAATTTCATACTTTGCAATCGAATTTAAATATTGTTGAGTAAGTAAATCATATACTTTTCAAGTTTTCCAATATTTTGTGCAACGAAAACTTTCAAAAATTTATTGACTGTGATTGATTTTAAACAGAGGGTCGCTTTACCATTAAGCTATGCGACCCAGCTAACGTAATTTGTATGCTTATTAATGTGGGTTGCCTCCACAACAAATTACGTTAGCTGTAGTAGTCGCAGTGGGATTCGAACTCACATCTTCCCTAAACTGCCAACGGATGGCACAGTTTGGCCAACACCACAACAATGGAGACAGAGTGCATCTTATCTGCCTATTATTATTAGAGTTGTGTGGAGTACTTTTCCACATGCGCAAGCGCTTAGAAAACTGGAACTAAGTTGTATGTGCACATTGTAACCCTCGATCACAAACTCTTATTTTAAGTACTTACAAAATTACTATACTACAATTTGCTCACAATGTTAATGCTTTTTTTAACTATACTATCCTATAATTATACAGTGCAGTGATTAAACCACTAAAATTACTTATATCTTAACCTATAAGTTAAATTATGTTATAATTTTTAAAAAGTGTATAAAATATACTATTAGAATTGATTGGTATAATACTCGGCTTGTCTAAAGTAGTAAAATGTATGTAAACTGTCAACATTTTCGGTGTCAAACAATGGGAGACCAGTGTTTACAGTTGCACACATTACTGGGTAGAAGGGGTGAAGCGATTTGGTCCACTTTTGCAGAATTTCTTATACATGGAGCACATTAATCATTTCTGAAATCAGAATCAAAGATTTTGAATAATAATAGGAAAAAATGGGCCCAGGCTAGATAGATACATTCATACACAGACAGAATTCAGGCATTCTTATAATAATACATTTAAATATTTAAGTTATGAGAAATGTTGCCGCCAAAAATATTGCACCAAGAAAATATTTGCAGAAGCTCAGGCAGAATCTCCAACTCACTCAAATAGTTTTCATAGTTTAGATGTCATAGTTTCCTTTGTATTCTTTTCGACATAATGAAAATGCTTACTTAAATTGCTTTTAACGGTTCTCTATTAGTGAGGTAATGCATCTGAAAAGACGATAGGGATTCTAATGAATACATTTAATGCCCCAGTTTTGTTTGTACTCTATTTTCTATATTATGTATAACTGTTATATATCTCTATTTGCTGTTATAGTAAATATACCTAAAATACCTACCATACCCATGCGCTAATACGAGCAGTATGTATATTCAATATTTGTACGTAAGTATCGTCTACAGAAAGTTGAAAGCAAGAAGTTAATAAAGTAACGCTATTAAATATGTATACTCTAGATGCGTACCGCTTCTTGTCGTTAACCCATAAATGTGTATGCTGTTATGCTATTGCCTGGTATTGGCTTTCCCTTTACTTTCGCAATTATGTATCCTTGTCATTAATTACATTTGGCAGCTCATTTCTCTCTCGTTGCTCAGATAATAACTACCTAAGTGAGTAAATGAGTGAAGGGATGTATTCTAGCATATGATATCTTATTCAGAATTGTATCGTAAAATGAGTATTTAGCTATAAGAGGGTATTAAATAGAGGTATGTCGAGTGCATTATTATAGAATACGCTACTTACAATTAATATCTTCAGTAACAATAGCACTTAAGCTGCCTATTTGCGTTAAATAATAGGATAGCTATTAGTAAATTATATCTAAAGTATCTAAATGTAACTTAAGTAAGTAAAGTAACTAAGTACAGTACAGGAACTACTCGTACATTTATAACATGTTTAATTCACGTCACTACAGTTCAATTCCATATGCCCAGGAGGTAAGTCAAATTTATCCTGTCATTTATTCACAAGAGTCACAAAGTAAAGTAACTTTTCTCTTAGGCCAAGCCAAGTGTAATGGAGTCCCTTGACTTTATCCCTACTGAAACATAGCACAGAACATTTGGCTTTAATTACCGTTTTCAGCTTCTTTAGATACATTAGATTATTCCATTAACCAATTCAATGAGGTTTCTAGTGAAAGTGCTCAAATTACAAGGAAAAATAAGTGGCTGTTCTGGTCTGGCTTTGTATCCTACAATACAATACACTTATTTATTATATAACACTTTGTTTAACAATATACTGCACATTAAAGTGAAAAGTGTACTAGTAATGGAAAGAACATTAGACAATACAAGATCTGCTATTATTTACTTATAAACTACACCTCATGTGCCTCTGCTGCTGTGTAGTTAAAATAAAAGGAATATTATACAATATACTTGAATGGAGTTCATATGTCTGTGTATACTAGGTATCTATTCTCATGTGAACTGATTGTCTTGAGACTTATTGAGACAAACGAGTGTGGAGGTCGATTGTCTATACGCCGTAGATAGATCCTATTACTACGGTTTACTTTCTCTTATAATGAGCAGGGGCTATATTATGCAGTTCTCGTGAAAGCCTTCTTGTGTAATATATTTAAGTGGTTCATTCTAGTAGCTGTATATCTGTTCAAAAGTCTAAGAACCTATATTTGTGAATTCATGTGCCAGCGTCCCACACTATTGATAATAAAGGTCTTAGTTTCCAGGAGAAATCATTTTCTGAAATTCTATCTCAAAAAATATTCTAAAAAATTAGGAGGAACGAGAAATTGCGGATTTCTTTTTACGCAGAAGGTGAATTTTGACAGAATAAGGACGCCAATTTCAAACTGTAGATTAAAAAAATAAGAAAATATAAAATTATCAGTATTCCATTGTTTAAACAGAAGTGGTAGCACTTCCCTGGAGGTATTCTGTGACCCAGACCTATAGACTAGAAGATATCTTTTTCAATAGGAATAAAAGTTCAAGAAAAGGGGAAAGAGAAAGTATGCGCTTAAGATAAGTACGTGAGTATAACATGAAAATCCATGTAATAGGCTCTTCTGTTCCAGCATGGATTACCTAGTTTGTGAAGCCATAGCTAAACATAGATAATAAGTTTGTTGGCTAAGAGAAGTATAGGAATATCTGTAATATGTACGTAGCCTACTGCAGACTCTAAATCCACCTTACGATTAGTTTGGTTATCTGATCTGAGAAAAGTTTTTGTCTAACCCTGTGATACATAATATAGAGTAGCTTTAGGTCTTCAGGTTCTCTTGTACAGTACAGCTGGGTATACATACAGAGATACACAGTTTTGGTTAGTTGTTAGTTTGGTTTGGTTGTTTGAGATGCCATATTTTTAGTATCGCCATTAATTTCACAAGCTTGTCTGATTGTTCTATACGAGTCTCAAACAGTTTCTACTTTCTACATTACTTACGAATGTTTTTTGAGGCTTTAGGTCTCCAAATGTGTTTTGTGTGTGGGAGAGAGCCGGGGAAGAGGCGAGCAGACAAGGCATTACTTTGCTACATATGTGTATGATGTCATGTTCTAGGTGAAAGTATTATTCTTTAGTGTATGTAGACTGTAGGCTGTAGGATATTACTATGCAGCAGCAGTTTGTTTCCCTACCTTTTCGTTACTGCAGTTCCACAGATAAAGGATATAGCTAAGAGGCAGCAGACCGGAGATGGCTACAATAGTGCATGTGTGTTTATCTCTATAACTATAGTTTTGTAGGAGTGGGAAGGGAAGTCTGTTGAGAGCCGTAGTTGTCTGCTGGCTGCTTTCACTTGGATGCAATAAATTCTGCAGTGGGCTCTCGAGTAAAGAGGAACAGGCCTTTTGTCTATGTATATTGTAGTAGTTACAGATAACGAGCTTGTAACAACCTACAACTATAGAAACTAAACTGTAATCAACCAGATGAGAATATAATGTATCTATCTCAAAGGCAAAACTGATGGCAAGCCAGATAAACTACTTTCATGCACTAAAACTGCAACAATATATCTCGAAACAACAAATAACTCAAGCTAAATATATCAAGTCCAGTCCGGGAGGAGGCAAGAGTCGTGTAATGCAATCTAATGCTAACCAAATATCAGAATCAGAAACTAAAACATTGCATCACCTCACCTCAGTTGGAATTATTCACAATTCAGGCTGAAATATTTCTCGTTTCAGAGAATCGCAATGAATATCTTCCTTTCCTTTCATCCTGGTATACATAGTGATAAACTTTTCTCCTAGAGTAAACCAATATTTACTAAATCATTCATTCTCACTAGGGATTTATCTTTGGCTTTTGTTTGTCCAAATTATATTTGTAATCTTGTTCATTTACAATTGTTATACTCAAATTTTAATTTTGATGAGGTAGTATTTTTGACTATTCAAATTATATGGAGGGTAAGATAGTCATTTTGACTAATTAAGACCTTTTCAGATGTACCAGCTTTTATTTTTACAAAGAATTGTAAAAAATAATCGAGTAATGACGATTGCCAATTGCTATGCAATGAAAATAAGCCAGATGTCTCCTATAAGCTCATTCATTTCAAACGTTTAACATTTTAATAATTAAGAAATTACTAGATTATATGTACCTACATAGTGGCAATTAAGAAAAGTGGATAAACATTCCGCAGTCCTAAATTTAAAGGACTTTATTCAACTTTATTGTTTTAATTTGCTTTGACTAAGAGTCTTAAGGAGTAAATTATAGCTATATGCCAAGAAAACCAGAAAGACTACGACATATAAGTTTTGTTATTACCACTTTGATTTATGTATCAGTAGGAATGCAGAATTAATGTTTGTAATGATCAAAGGTTGTTGATAACCCTATAATAAACTTGTCGTAGTTCTGGTGGTGAAGAGGAAGAGAAAGAGGAAACGCCTTCTTCCTGCTATAATTTTGATTAGTGGACCCCTGACAACTATATGGTTTTATTCCAGTTATGGCTCTTTTCAGCTTCATCTAAAACAATTATAAACAGGATTGCAAAATTGAAAAGCCATTATCCCAAGTGAAAGCATTGCTTAAGGTTTGATACCTTAAGACTCTTTTAATATCTTTGAAAAACGTTGATATTTTTCAGCTTAATTCAACAAAAAATAATTAATTTTATTTTTCGTCTTACGTGGTAGTAAATATATTAAAGTTTAGATAAAAATAATTCAGATAACGGAATAGAAAAGGCAAAAGTAGGTAAGTAAAGTAGCAATAAGTAGTTACTGTGGTTTGATTAAAAGACTAGTTAAATTAAGTGAGATGCCAAGGAGAAAGAGTGAAAGTATATTAAGAAGAGAAAGTGGAATGAGAGAAATAGGGGGCCCGGGAGAGTTGATGTCGTTGTCGTTACACTAAAGTCTACTGTATAGTGTGTGAAATCAAGTGTAGTTTAGTTTGGATTGGTATTAGTAGAGGCATGCTCTAGTTTGGTTTGGTTTGACTTTGTCTGAAGATTAGTTAAACCAAACCAAACTAAAATAAACCAAGTCAAGTCAAGGGAAGGGAACTCAAGTGAAGCGAAGAAAGTCAAATGAGGCCGATTCGAGTCAAACTGCTGGAAGCAGGCAACTGCAGCCTCCTCTTTGGCTTAGCTACTTATCTCTCTGTATTTTTGGCCAGATTCAGCCAAGCAAGCTTACTTCATTTCAGGTTCTTCTTACTTTTCCTAGCTCTAGGCTCCTCTGAAGTGAAGATGTAAGTATCTTCTATTCTATTTCATGTATGTATATGTATATGTACAGTGTACAGCATTTCATAAATAGAATGGAATGCATGGGAAGGGAAACACACGAAACGAACCATACACAACACAAGCAAAGAAGGAAGTAAGTTTTTTGGGGAAATCAGGATTGTATTGGCGTGTAGTGGCGTATTGTACTATTTTATGTACCATTGTGATATGGGTATGTTGGTATATGTATGTATGTATGTATTGTGTTATAGTGTGATGTTGATGTCTGTTCTGTGTTATGGTGAAGTGTGGTGTGAGTGAGTGAATGAACAAAGTCAGTCAGAATAAAAGAGCAAAAAGGATGATTTTATGAAAAATAGTGCCAATTTCCTATCTCACCGTTGAAAACCTTTTTCACCTAATGGAAAATCGTTCCAGTTGAGTGTAATGGTATTTGAGTTAAAATCAGTCGAGTGTCTATCTGTCCGACCGATCAGAATCTGCTGTTATTCGTTTCCGCATACCACCTACATAGGTATTAACTACATAAGTTTTGATTAGAATGTACACGAAAGTACCACCACAAACACTTCTACATTGATGCAATACTTCCAACTTCTGTATACTAGAACTCTTTTCGTTATTTTCTAAATGTTTTAGTGATTTTATTGTCTATTTTCTATTACTTCAGCCGTGGCAGCAATATACATTATAGTTTGATTTTTATAAAATATTTATGTCAGTACAACCCCTTAGATGTTCCTCTTGCGTCAGATTAAACATTTTTTGAAGGATACATTTCATTAGGTAGGTAGGTACTATATAGGTACTTTTAAAACAATACATTTGGCATTAGTGCGTGCAACCTTATCCTTGTCCTCTTCCTTGTATTCGGGAAGCCTTCTACAACTTAGGTAGTAATTATTTCAATTCATAAAAGGTGTCAAATGTAAATATAAAGATGCAAGCACTTATTATTATTTATATTTTCAAAAATAACGTAGCCATATAATGTTCCTGACTAATGAATGATAGGTAATGATTGTAAAACTTAATTGCAATTCTAAGTTGTGAGGAATCTTACAAAAGTTTATAGTACGCAAATTAATTTTAAAAATATATCGGTAAGAATAGGTGCCTAAATATGAATCTATATCGCATAAGTTATGTAGATATGTATGTAGCCATAGAACAGCAATTTTTAAAAAGTTTCTCGCAAAAATTATATAATATGATCCTTTTAGTATAACAGGTATTTATTTCCTAATGGATCCCTGAGGCTTATATTGCGTTGTACGTTTTTCAAAGATTATTATTCTGAGTCAATGAGAATTGCCAATTATTAAATGCAAATTTGGTTCTTCTACACAATATGTACTGGACTGGAGTGCAGATATCTTTATTACCGTGTGCATTTATTTAATTTATTTATAAACACCTACCTATATATAATTTGTAGATGTGTTCATAGATATTTAAGTTTTATACATGTGTAAATAGATATTGTATGGGAATATGCATAATTCATGCCTGGATATTTTATTGTTATTACTTGTTGTAGTTGCATCTACAACTATTACAACCAGAGCACCGTAATGTTAACGTGCTCACTAAATGCATACACCGCTGAACATTATTGAACTGTTCCTGCTATGCTAACTGTAAACGAGTAGAGGAAAAGGGAACTGCCTGAGCCTGGCTGGCCTGATCTCAGCTCAAAACTCGACTGTTCTCTCTTCTCAACTGGCCTGTAAACTAAAGTAGAGTTTTGGAAGGGATTTCGATCGATGATGATATGCCCATTCACGCCTCGTGCTCTCTCTGAACAGAAAGAGAGAGGAAGAAGAAGGGAAAGGATGCAGCATAGCGATAGCAGCTGCCTATAGGCCAGGCCAAGCCAGACCAGGCCAGGCCAGGCCACTAAAGTAAAAGCAAAAGTAAAAGTAGCGGGAAGTGAACTGGTAAAGTGAACTAAATTTCTATAGCTGCTCGTCCTGCTACCTTTTTACCTTCTTTTTCTTCTTTTATCTGCCTGGCCTGGTCTGGCGTGGCATGGCATGCCCTGCCGAGACTGAATCTCATACGGACATTTGAACAGATAGGAAATACATACATACACAAAGGTGATGCGATTTCTATTGTGACGTGCGTGAGAATCCATGTGTCTAGTCTAGTTCACATCGTATTCCAGGTATTAAAACCCCGGGACACATTTTTGTCATAACATTTCTAAAACACATAATAATCCATTGGGCATTACTCGCAAATTTTTTAAAGCAAATGTGCAAAAGCTACTTTCAAAATCAATTTCCACAAATTGAAGGAGTAAAATTAATTAGTGGTTAATTAGTTACTTCATTGTATGCGATTCGTTAATCCATTTCCTTATTATAAGCAATTTTCACGTTTTTTAAAACTGATATTTTTAAATTTCAAATATTACTAGGCTATCGATTAAGGTTCTGTTGTACCTTAACATTTGAATTGAGTTAAGTTTTATACCGTCTTAAATCCAAGTTGAGAAAGTAAAATAGTAATCTGTAACAGAAATTAATTGGCAAAAAAGTTGATTCCTGTATTTGTAAATTATAAAAGTGTAAAACCCAGGTTCCAAAAGGGAAAATACGGGATGCCATGTGTAAGTATTGGGAACTTCTGCCCAGTTTCACTATCATTTCTATTTTGACGCTGTGTATTGTCTTGACCAAATGTACTGTTGAGAACTACAGACTACAGATATAGAGCAACATTGTACTAAAAGTAGCTTCCACAATCTTTTGACTTTTCTGAGAAGAAATGGGTATTCTTATACCAGCGATATATTCTTCTTATATTTAATATTAGTATTTACATTTTGGATATACTGTTCACATCATAGCACCGAGATAGGAAGCTGTCTGCCATCATATCGGCCAAGCATTTTATTTGTTTTGTCCATGTGTAACAAGAGAACGGATGGATGGAGAGTTGATGCTCTCTGAGATTAAATGTAAATGTAAGATGATGTTTTGTGATGCAAACTCATGTCCTTACTCCTTACTCTCTAGGACAGTGGAGTAGAGTGTAGACATTTCTATGCCATCGTATACTTCGTAGTAATACTTATGACGAAGGACGAAGAGATGCACTTGTTATGCTATGCTGTTCACCATCGCGAAAACGACAATCCTGAACCCTCTCCCTTGGCTTGCTACACCTTTCTTCACTAACTTATCTTCACCGTAGGCAATTTTCTTCGTATCTTCCCCTCACAATGGCTATATCATTATTTGCTATGTATTCATATATCATAGTATACAAAAAATGTTTGCCTTCGACTTTCGACTCCTTTTCATACGTTATTCGTCAAGCTTTTTATATTTACTATTACATATATGATAGATGCAATTTCCGTTTTTTAATTATGTTCAACAAAATCGATAAACCTTTTTCTAAACAAGTTCAATATTTGTAACATGAATATACCTACATAGTACATATTATATAAACCTTAAAACTAGAATTAATATGAAACTCAACGCCATACACAATTTTGAAATATTTTCGTAATAATTTGTAATGAAAATATGTTATAGATCTGTAAAATGCTCTTTCGGACTGAAAGTAAGTATAAAATTGTGGATATTTCATAATTCACTCTCATAATATTATATCAGTAGCAGCAAATAGCCTTTGTCGATATTGAAATACACAATTCAAGACAAATTTTTGGCGTATTAATTTTCGTAACTATTTATATTCGTTTGCAATTTTCTTTGACTAAACTGTTACTTATGTTTGCCGAAATAGGAAAAAGTATGTATCTGGTTATATCTTTTGTAATTTAGTAATGAAGAAACACAAAAATAGTTTATAGGAGCCGGACAATGGTGCAAGACAAGTTAGATGTAGAAGGACAGCTCGCAATGTCGCAATCAGTCATTGGTCTAAAAACGTGATTCCTCCAGGCAGCTGTTGTACATTTCTCATTGAAACATTCATGTCTATCTGCATGGAAGGAAGTTAAACTTGTCAGTTTGGTATTCACTTCAGTGTCATAGCTTTTCGTGTGCAGTTAAATAAACCAAAACGCCGAGTAGAGAACTAAAGTAGCTATCTAACTGGTTATTATATTATGTATCCTCAAGTGTAGTTTACCTATAGATACATAAATACTTAGAGATGAGCTATTATTTGTTCCTCGTAAGAATTAGAGATATATAATATTATGTGCTATATAAAAGTAAAGGAATAAAAATATAATAAAGATAGAAGTTATTACAGCGTTAGACACTCTTCTTTCATAGCGGAGCAGAGATATGAAGTTAAGTTTAAGTCAAAAAGGAACATTGAACAGAATCGGTCAGGGCCACGGCCAAGCCAAAGCCAAACTATATACATTTTTGCTTGCCGTTGCGTTGGTTGCTTTTTCTTTACTGTACGGGAATATTATTTTATGTACGCTGGTGGCTACATTGTGCTCTAAAGACTCATTCTTTTCTGCACTCTTCACTACAGAAAGAGCAGATTCTTTTCCGTTTCTTTCTCCTCGTGGACTCGGCTGGACGACTCACCTTTCTCACCGTCATCTTAAAAATTTCTTTTTCCCAAGCCACCTTTATACCATCATATCATCATTTCGCTCCACAAGGGACTGCTAACTCTTTATATACTTTCCTTTGCACAAACTCACATACTTCTGATTTATCGTCCTTACTTTTTTTATACTTGAGGACAGACTTCCATACTCCATGAAATTGGACAACCTATTCTATTGCTCTAGGAAATAAAATGATTTAAAATGGACAGAGTGGCATTTTACAAGAATATAGCGCGGCCAATAATGTACAATGCACAAGCCTTATAAATAAATAAATAAAATGTTTATATCTGTACATACAGATGCAATTAATTCCTATGTAAGGCTGCAGTTGGTACAGAAAGCTATGCATATATAGAAAATCTATTACTGAAAACAGTAGTTCCGAACTCATTAAAAACTATAAGTAACTAGGAAATAACAGAAATTGTCAATGCGCCAGAAACCAGAAAAGTTTTGATAAGTGTATTAACTAAACTGATGTGAGGTTTGAATACACACATACCTGGTTTTATTTATGCTCTATATAACTATAATTATTTTCAATTCTCAACTATACATATACAAGACCAGACCACTTTTTGTTTGTGATGTAGAAGTGAAAGAGCTTGTAACACAAACATATCTGGGTGGGTTAAAGCTATGTTGATAATATTACATAGAGGAAATGATGAAATGTGCACATTTATCCTAAATAAAGTTGAAGCAATGTAATAGCAATGCCAAACTGGCGACCAGGAGACCACAGACAGTTGTTGCCATGAAAGTGGCAATGTGACGGTATTAGTTTGTTCAGTGGTGTGTTTTCTACCAATTCGTATACCTTATGTAGTGATCTATATGTTCTAACTCTAACATACATTACACACATACGTGGATACATATAAATTCTTATATATTTAGTAGAGGTCTATAGATAAATACTTTCCACAGAGAAAAGAAAATATAAAAGCGGCATAAAAGTTTAATGATATAGGAATCTGCGTCAGTAACTGCAATAATATTTTATACCTCAATAGAACAAAAGTTTGATACAGTATTTATTATCACTCTAATGTGAAGACCTAACCTAAATGTAAGAAGTAGTGTTCATAATACTTATTACATGATATGATGCTAAGATATTTACTTGCTGCAGAAAAATCTATGAAATATTTACAGGGCGATAAATATTTAGCTACAGCACGCCAGACACTACCTATTGCAAAATAAATACAGAAACTTAGGTCAAACATTTTTTCTTTGTATATTCGTTACAATGGGAAAACATTTGTTAAAATATTATGACAGAAGCCTGGATTTGCACAAAAAGCAATATTTTGCCTGATTAGAATTCTTGGATTATGTGATGGGTTTTGTAAATTTTGTAAGATATAATACTATTTTAAATATTAAGAGTTGAAATACTTATGCTCTCCCCTGCAGAAGATATTTTTCTCGTATCTGTAGGTGTACATACTACAATATGGGAAGGTAGTATGTAGTTAGGTTGCTACGCTTGGGAGCATGTATTAAGTATTAAGTATGTGCAGTAGTTGCTAACTTGTCATTTAGTACTTTCACCACTTTCACTCAACTCAAGCCGATTCCATTCTGTTTTCTTGGGACTGAGAGAGTGGAGAGACACAATGAGTCCATTTCGTAGTTACTACAGATTACACAGAAGAGAACACATGGCTTCTGTGTGGACGTGGACGAAGTTAGCTTACTAAATTGACTTGACTCGACTAGCGAACCACGGATGTCCTGTTTTGTTCTCCTTTCGTCTCCTACACAACTCTTACACATTTACCATTTACTCATGCAGACAGACTGCTGCAGCTTCAGCTTGAGGAAAGTTCGTAGAAAAGCACAGAACAGCCAAAGGCAGTGACAACGAGAAAGTAAAACCCTTTCTAAATACAATACAATATAATATCTACCTTTAGTCACTCTAACTCTTAACTTCTTAATGTTGACTCTAACTGTAACATACTCTGCTCTTCCACTACATTTATAGCCCCAGTTTCTATACTCTTATTTATATGACAATAATGTCTTCCGAACAGAAATGTATGCAATATACGCAATATAATTACGATATGTAGTATGTGGCTGGATACAGTCATAACAGGTACATATATATTGTAGATATATAGTATCAGTACCTACGTAGTAAGTAGATCAGGGCTAAGATGTTATTCCAGCAATGAACACTAAGTATTTAAGCATTAGGAAAAGGCGACAATGCATTTATTCTTCATGTAGGCCTAGCGTGTCTTTTGGAGTGTGCCTGTGTTGCAGAGGAAGGCAAATCGAAACCGCTTTACCGTAAATTAAATTTAGGTTATTCGATTTTATTTAAAAATGTAAAATTCTAAATACCAAAATTTCAAATGCTATTTAATGCGTGTAAAAAATGCATTTATATTTAACCCAGATTTATAATAAACATTTTTTTTTCATTTGAGCTTTAAATTGTTTTTGGTTATTACAGTCATACAAGGACATGCTATTGCTGTACTTAGTTATCTTTGAGGCAATGATTTATTTCAAAATGAATCTGTATTACTGGGAACCGTATACTTGAAATTAGAAATGAAAACGGTTGTCACACCTCTGCGGTTCGTGAGCACGATTGCGATTTTGTGTCTGTCCTTTCAGTCCTTTGGTTTGTGTGCCGAGGGAGGAAGAGAGTGTAAACCAATAAGGAAAGATATTGGAAGAAGCTATATGAAGGGAAATCAGTGTAAGCTTAAGTCTTCGTCACTCGACCTGCTCTCCGATTCTGTACACCTTTCCACCATCAATTTCCCTAAATACCTATTGTCTCCTGTGTCCGTGACTTCCTCCTTTCCTTCGCCTTTTTGTTATTGCCTCCACGAGTTTTCTCTTTCAACTTGGTGACTCCACTTTCCCTTCGACAACACTACATATTTTCACTCAACGACCACTATACTAATATACCTATATAATAATATCTTATCTATTCCTCTACCAAACCATAAAGCTACTAAATCACACTTCCAACTTTCTACCGCGCTATGTAGTCTATCCTTATAAATGTGTGAACAATTTCTATAAAATGCATCTGGAGTTAATATAAATATTAGTAAGTATATAACAAGTAGTTAGCACTTATAGTTATCTACTATTGGTGTACCTAAATGATATCACTTTCTATACACTAAGGTAGAGAGTTGACTTCCAATATTTTTAGCATAGAATAATATAGACTCGTATCTACAACGTATCATTAAACTATGTAAGTTTCCTGCTTCACTTTCTAAGAATCCTTGTGATATGAAATACAATGTGTACCTAAAGACGCCTATATACTTTTAAAGTATATCATGTTAACCTTCCTTTCATTCTCTATCTTATCTTTTTTGTTGATATTGATGTTGTCATATTTCTATGTCTAAATGGTATAGGAGGTAATTATGCGCTTGAATAGGCATTACATGTGTGCTATTATGTCAACTATGAACATTCTGCGGGGATATTTCTAAGATGTGAAAATTATCTAAAGATGTTGCGAATAATATAAGGATCATAAGGTAAAAGCGTAATTGTAAGTTACTTACACATTGTTTTTCATATAAAAACACCATACTGAATTTATATAGATGTTCACATCGCAGATAACCACAGAAGGTGAACAGACTCTGGTTGAAGATTTAAACCAGTCAGCTGAAATTATACTACGCCCTGTGCGTCACTCAACGGGGGCGAAACAGTTCAAATCCTCCATTCCATTATTTCGTGACTACAATTTCTTAGAATTTTAATGATTTTACACAAGACAAAGAAGCCCCTTCTTTTACCTATTAATTGGCTAGTACTCTCAATTGTACTAATGCTTGTTAGCTAATCAATACGGTTCACTGCTGTATAATAATGTGACAAAAATAGAAATGGATTTCGCAAGTCACATTATTTATGGCATTTGTGCAAATGGAAAAACACGCAACTGGCATTCATGCTACATATATGTAACGAGAGTATTTTTATTGTACGTTTGGGATTATTGTATGTCGATAGAACTCTTAATTTTTGGCGTATCGGGAATAATTTTACCCAAATTGGCAAAACGTTGAACCAAAGCTTGAGTAGATTATGTAGGAATATATAAATTGGGGTTCACTTTCTGTAAGAATGCCAAAGGGAGCTAACTAAATTTAGTAAATTGCTCTTATGTCTTGTGTTTATGCACATATTGTGATATGTTAGATAGTAGTTCAAGCAATGAAATGGAAATCATCAGCCGTATAATAATTAAAGTGACTCTCGTGGCACTATGCAAGGCGGAAACTAATAATTAATAGGAATAAATAGATTTCTCGTGCATATACGAGCTAAATTCTAATCCAAAAAAGTATAGATTCTCCAGAAAAGTTGTCATATTAGCAGGGATAGACTGAATTTGGCGGAGCGGCTTATTATTCTGGTAGTTGGATTCATTTTTTAGAGCCCACTTGAGACTGAGAATGACAGACTGGAGAACATGGCAGTCGTCGAATGTAATTTTAGTTTTGGCTATCTAAAACATACCACACACAATCAAGAGCAGTTTTCATAACTTATCCTCCGTATCGTAATCGTAATAGAACGGCAAGAGAAAGCAAAGCCAAGGAAGGCCTATGACTACAAATACATAAAATACATACATACATTCGTACATACAATCAAGCAATGCAATGTAATGTATCTCTCTGTCTATGTCGTCTCCTTCTCTTTTTGGTAGTTAAGTTATCCAATCGCCTCAGCTGAACTGCCTGCACCATATCAGTATCTGTCTGTATTTGTAGTTGTACAATAATACTGTCGTCCCAGGCCAGAATAGATTGTAGCATTATATTATTATGGACATAAGCTATCTGTGTCCTTAAATTGGAGGAATATCCGTAAAACAGATATGTAGCTACTATTGTAATGGAGAAAAGGAGAAGAAACTGCGTTTTGTTGTAAGCGGAGGAGGTCAGAGCCAAGATTTAGTTAGAAGAGAGTAAAGGCAAGGGAAAGAAAGTCAAGTGATGTGCTGTGCTGGGCGATGAGATAAACAACTTAGGCAATTTGGATTCTTGTAAGATCCTCCCTATTGAAAAGCATGGACAATCAATCTCAATCTGAACAAGCTGAACGCTGAGACAAGGGCTACATACATGAACGTGTCATCGCACACTGACCGACTGCCGACAACTCAACTGATCCACAATCTATTGTTAGTCTTTATTGGAACGAGGCCCAATGCAGAGAAGACAAAAAAAACTTCTTCTATTCTTGTATTTACTTGTATAATATTTATGTATGTAGTAATATAAACCTGGTCTGGTTCTTTAGGTATTTCTGTCTCTGTCTATGTAGGATACCTAATATGGAATTGCATAAAATGGAGAGAACATGTATTGTGTTACGTATATTTGTAATAAACATTGATACGTAATTTATATGTGGACTTTCTACCTATACAGAAATAGACAGTGTACTAGGCAGAGAATGAAGAAGACAGACGTGGCATTTCCATGCATGGCAACACATGTCGTTGATGCTAAGACATCAAAAGAAAGACAAAGCTCCCATTTCTGTTTACCTTCTTCTCCAACAATAATATACACAACAGATCAGAACGCTTTCCTACTAACCAAAATACTTACATAGGTAGTAGCTGCGTACCTACGTTACTTTGCTAGATACTTAGCTTTATTTTAGACATGAAAACATCCATATCCCTTCAGGAAAAAGACACTAGGCATTTATTTACTACATATTTTATGGCAACAGTCAACAATACTTAGAGTTATCAAATTACACCGTCAATAATACTCAAATATCTGTTTACTGTTTACTAGAGTCTAATTCCTTTCCTTTCTACTGTGGTAAAAACATATAGGTTTGTGTGGTGAAATTGGATTCTTTTGTTTTTGAAGTGTGTAGATATAATATTACATATTATGTATTGGCGTCGCTACAACTACTATATTTAGAAGCAATTGGGTAGAGATGGTGAAAGTCGATAGCTTTCTCCAAACCTCACAACGGAGATAAGTTGCGATTAACTTGGCGAAAAAGTTTGCAGTTGTATTTATTGAACAGATATAAAAATCGATACAATTACTTTAATAACAATTCAAAAGAGGCAAATGCATGTATTAAGTACTAATTTAATAGATTCCCTGTATTAATGTTTCTCCTATACGTTACTATTTATTTTAAGCATTTACCTCAATTTTCAAATGAATAATTACAATGTGTCGATTTTTAAAGGAGATTTGTTAGTAACAGTGGTGGACGCACGTTTTTTTATTTCAATTTTTCAAGGGACGGCTTAGGGACGTTAACGATGCCTGCGAGGCACAATAGTTATACAGATAGATTTGTTATGTGAAAGCTGAATGGTCGTAATAGATTTTGCTTGTGAGTGAGGTCATCCTTGTAACGACAGATAGGACGGAGTATTAAAGACAGGGGATGGGATGATGAGAAACTCCTGTTTCTTCTTAACTCTTATCATCTCCGATACAGACAGTACGTACGGTACCTTAGAAAGTAGAAAAGCGTAGGTTGTTGTAAGTAGTGGCATTGCATGGCCGTGACTTGACATCCAGTAAGAGAGTCTGTCGTCGACACATCTCCATCCACTCATTCCTGATCTGCTCTCTCCCATTCTGCGTTGTACTTTCCCCTTTCGCCTTCAGACTTTTCACTCTTATCTCAACTTTCTCTCCTCTCAATTTTCTTTTGGTCATTTTTTGAGTCGTTAGCTTTCTCCTTTGTTCTTTCACTGCTCAACTTACTTAGAAGGCTTGCTGCCTCGTCTGGCTTCTCTCCTTTGCGCTACACTATAGATAAATTCAGCAGTACGCAGCTACAAAATACATACTTTTACCTAGACACAGTAAATGGAAAGAACAGTTTTGTTGTACGTATGCATCTCTCTTCGTGTATAAGTACAGTACGTGTACGTGAAGTGTACTGTAGTCACAATAATGTTCTCTATTGCTTCTAGTATGTACTTTCTCCTACCCAGTAGCCATTAAATAGCAGAAGTAGCTATAGCAAGTAAGTATATAAGTACATAAGAATATAAAGTAGAGTTGTCAACTTAGTGTGGCTTAGTTTCCTTGCTTGCTTTTGCATTAGGTTATTGTAGGTTAGTTTTAGTTCTGTGATTCACTAGACTAACTCTTGATAGTTCCTTTAACTTTAGTTTGACTATTTACATTCGGAAAACGAGTTTCAGCTACCCGCTGTGGGTGTTCCATTCCAGCTAGAGAAAAGTATGTATACTAAATATAACATAACATAACATAAATACATAAGCAAGCACAAAGGACACTTATCTTTAATACAATGTATCTCCCATTCTCTATAATATCTGTGCATACAATACTTGTACAAACACACTTTTACCATCTTCTAATATTATTAGTGTCTTGTCTACCTACACGGGGTGCCATACTTTCTCCATCTACTATATTATACCACACAAACACATAATATCGTATTTATACGAATAGATACATAAGAAACACTATATTTCATTAGTTTAGTTATACCTACGTAGTTTCTACATACTTACTTTCTACTACATGAATACATAGCTATAATAAATGCGTACTATCCCACGATTTATCTCCATGTCTTGTGTGTACATAGTGAAAGTAGGTAGGTACTACCTAAAGAAAGCACTGCTTAATGTGAAAAGTCAAACATACACTCATTCAACTACGTTTCCTTCGCTACAAATATATTTACGTGCAAAATTCTGGCTTTTCTCTTCTATAGAAGGTACATACTTACAGTTACACTTGTTATCAATGTAGGAAACCAAAGCAAAGCTAAAATAACTAGGTACCTACAAATATATACCTAACCTACTACCTAGAGTTTACAGCCACAGTTACCGCTAGCAATAAGTAAGTTAGTAGATTTATATGATGTTGCTGCATGCATGGTTCGTAACGTTACGTACCTAGCAGAAGTTTATCTATAATAATCAGCAAGCCCTCGCACTCGTGAGCTCGTCCTCAATCCAATCCAAATACAAATCCAAGTCTAGTTTTAGTTTTACTATTTTCATTGCATTGTTAGTATTATTTCTTCGACTTACTACAGTAGTTCTTCGACTTGGACAAAAACAAAAAAGTCAAAGGGAGATTGAAAGAGGAAAAGAAGTAGTGGCAGTAACTGGAGTTGTGTATATGCAGTATGTATGTAAAAGTATAGTGGAGAAAGCATTATTCTTTCCTTATTACCGTATTACTTACTTCCATGGCATTGCAACTCAAGTTTGTCTTTGTCTGAACCAACCGTATTGTTCAGGATACATGTCTCATGTTGAATGTTCAAGGTATAACAGTAGTGAATGGATATAAAATTGGAAAGAGTTACGTAATGTGTAGCGTAATAGCAGTAGGACAAGCAATGTTATCTATGTAGGTAGTAGGTTCAAGTACTATTCTATGTATTATGTAGTTAGTTAGAGATACGTATGGCTCATCTGATAGAAATGCTACGTAGGTAGTAGGTAGCAGGTTCCCTGGTAAATAGTGTATTACATAAGTAATATGTACATAGTATTCTATCTGGTTCTCTGGCTATATATTATTGCAGCATGGCATTGCATTGGCAGAGGTTCTATTGATCCAATTTTGTTCCTTCTGATCCATTCTGAATCTTCTGATCAATATTGGTGTGGTAGCAGAAAGAACCAAACGGAAGGAAGAATCAGAATGAAAAAAGAATAGAAATGACTCGAACTTCTACCAAAACTAAGGATTCTATCATTACCTCTGCAACTCTTCCAAATGATACGTACAGCACTCAGCGTGGCAGAAACTCACGAATAAATAATACCGTACTAAAAGCTTAGTATTCACATTTGGAAATGGCTACAGAATTGTAAACATTTTTCTCATTGAAAGAGAAAACGAATTTCCTGTTGTGAGTATAGAAATGCATTATAATCTAATCTTAATAACATGTATAATATATTGAATTACAATTCATTAGATTTTTTTTCAATAAGGACACATTAGAAGTGGGAACGTTCATGTAAACACTTACCTTAGTGTCTTACCTAATACTTGTATACATAAATATTTATTTGGGCCAATAAAAAAGTTGTTTACACTTTGCTTGAGAAATGCATTTTGCTTAGTAAACGCTAAGCACACGCATAGCATATCTTTCATATAGGTACCTACAATATATAATATGCTCGTACAAATATAATCTAGTTATATTGTGTTTTGTCTACTTTTCTTTGAGAAAAGAATAAAATACTAGGAATGTGTAGTATTATTACGCAGAAACACACATCCATAAATGTTTGATAGTTAATGTTTGTGCTCGTATGCACGTTTTCCTGTTCTCGGAACTTTCTTTTTTGGTTTTGTTGTAATGATACGTGGATATACATAAGTAGAGTAGAGTCGGTAGTGGAATTTGTAATATTATAGTAAATTAGTAGTAGCCAGCCACGTATAGGTACGGACGTGTTAAACAATTCTTTTACAGAAGTATAAAATACAAGTCCAACTGCTGCCTGGTGTGGCCAGGCCTGGCCTGGCTACATCCATTAACACACTTATGTACTTTGGTTTTAGTTGCTACCTAATATGCGCAGCAAAGGAAGGGAAGGAAGAGGTTGTTATTTATACGTGGATTGGACTTTCACAGCTTGGCAATTCTATAGAAAGAGAATAGAATACTAGATGTAGAGTAGAGTTAGACTGCGTTGAATGAATGGATTGCCGATTGGTGAAAGCAAAGAGAGCGTGTAGTTTTCATGTGCACTTATCTAGGACAGAAGAGAACAGAACTTGGCTTGGCTCGGCGTTGGCTCTGCGTTCATTCCTTGCCTTGCTTTGCTTTGCATTGCTCCTTTCTCTATTTAAGTTGGAGTTGGTTGGAAGAGAGAAAGAGATAACTGTCTGTATGACCCGTGCACGCCATAGCACACCATAGGATACCATAGCATAGCATCCACAATCCACAGTAGATAAGTGTAAGAGAAAGGAAGGAAACTCAACTAATGCATTTCATTTGCTACAATTTCTTATCCTGGGCAATTTCCTTAGATAGAAATTCGAAATAGCCTACATAAGCATATATGCGTGCCAATTCCTAGCCAAGGTACAGTACAGATACGTGTGTTTGTATGTATGTAAAGAAAGTTTAAGCTAAGTGAATATATCTGCACTTTATATGTAGTGCCATATAATGTATAATGTGTATATCTTATTCTGTTGACTTCCGCTAACTTGACTGATTGTATGTATAAGTCAAATCGAAAAAGAATTCATAGTATCATTTCAAACTCAACTGAACTTTCTTAAATTCGATGCCAGAAGGCTCAAGATTCCTTTTCTTTTGTCTTCTCGTTTCTTTCCAATTCTCTTTCTCCTATAAATTTTGCTTAGGTATGTAATACCTACTTCTACTATTTGCCTACATAGCTAGAAAGAGAGTTATGGGCACATATGTACGCATTACTTGTGTAGGTAATAAGTTAAATTTACTTACTTATACTATTACTGAACCATCCAAAAGCTACATGAAGTTTGGCGTTGTTATTGCTGGAAAATATATTCTACCGAAGGACTACATTTACATATATACAGTACACCATGATCTCTAAACAAATATATGGATCATAACAAGTAGATATAATATTATAAGGGAGTAAATAGATGTCCATAAGTTCCGAGCTTGTATTTGGTGTTCCATATTTTATATTGAATCTGTGTGGAAAATAAGAAATTTCGTATTTAGACACTTGACATTTACAATTTTTATATCTACTGTATACCTATTTGTATACTGTTTTTGTACAATACAAGTATGACTACGTCTTTTTTGAGACAGTCCCTAAAGCTTAAACCCACAATGCAATTGATTACTTTTGAACTCATGTGGAAAAATTCTTAGATTTCACATTGTTTGCTATTGAACATGTTTCTTTCAAATTGACGAACAAATGTTCCTTTTAAGATTAAGCTTCTTTGAAAGACACGGGCCAACTTTTGTATGGTACTACAGATACAACAATTCCAAGAAAATACAAATCTATCTAACTATATGTCAAGGGTGAACGTATTATATTTACTCCTTCGAAGCGTTGTGCGTTGAAAATATTTACCATCCATTTTATATTTTTTTGAATAATTATTATTATTTGGGGGAACTCTTAGTTAAGCATGACCATAGATATTACATTGAACAGAATGCTAATTAATTTGAAAGTTGGAAAAATATTACGTATTGCATATATTTACTTTGAAGATGTACATTTGTTCCGTTATGTACTTAAAAACAAAGTAGGTACCAATTAAACATAGCTAGAAATGCATTTGCTTTTGGAAATTACTGTATTCATACGAGATAATCTTTTATCTAATTTTTAGTAGAAACACATTGACGAATATGAAGATTCTCAATGATAATTATCAAGGAAAAAAAGAAATTGTAAGGGCAAAGTTTTATCATTAAGCATCCAGTTTCACTTACACTGGAGTAAAATATTGTTTTTTACTTTGAGCAAAAGAAGTACAAAAAAGTGAACAATCAACTTTTACTTTTGTCTCTATGATGCTGACGTAGTACATTTATAAGTATTCCATATATCCATCTTCCAAATGATACTATTTTTATTAGCACAAAAATATATTGCATTTTATCATTCAATTTGATACTGGGAAATAATATATATGGTAAATACGGAAAAGGTATTCCGCTTAATATGAAATTGCAAAATGTATGCACTTATTTCAATAACTACTTGTTATGACTCCTTTGCACAAACTACAAATTGCTGTTTAAAAATTTTCGGTAGAACACATTTCTAATAAAACAGCATTCTAATAAAATAAAGTTTGCTCCCAAACGGCACTGCTAACAGAAATGTTTTCCACATGTTTAGGCAAAAGGGTTGTGCTTGGCAATATTGATATTGGGATTTTATTAGACGGACTTGTTGTCACAAGCCTGTGCAGTGCATTCTACATTTGATTAAATAAATTGGAAACGTGTCGCCTCATGTTTCAGGTTGTGCTAATGTGATTTCACGGTGGAAGGACACTGTGCAGCTTGCTCGAGAGTGTGAAAGAACTTTCTGTAATATTATTCCGTGATAGCTAAACCCTAAACCTAAAGACATAAAATGGTGCGTCCAACAAATAATTTTAAATCGTTGCTAATCCGATTCCTAAACAGGGAAAGCAATTATAATTATTTTCTATTAAACTGCATGTCTTACTTGAGTATTCAATTTCGAGTTGGTAGACAGAACTATATAGGTACCTACGCCTTGTAGGTAGTATGAAGTAATCTTTAGATAGCATAAGCAAACGTATATTGCGTACAAATACATACGTATAGCTATAACATGTAGAAAGTAGGTACCTGAATACAGATGCAATCATGCAATATCACAATTGAATTGTGTTTTCCAGTCAACATCCCCTCTAAGCTCATTATACTAAGTCACGTAGTTCCTTGGGAAATAGTAAATACATTTAGGTTTACTTACTTAGGCTTCCATGTCAGATCTCTTTGCTTGGGCGACTTCATTTCACCATTTTCCTATTCCATCACAGTAGGTAGGTATACACATATTTACCTTTCTATTCTTTCTCCTTGCAAGGAAAGAAATACGATATTAAACTCCACTCAACTTACTCTTTTTTCGATTCTCTCAGTTTTCACTTTTTGACATTGTCATATTTATATGTCATATGGGTACTCTTTATTCACTAACTGGGATGGCTACCGTTTTACAATGACATTTAGAGTAAACACTTCTTCATACCTGACTTTTTATGAGTGAAAGTGCCATAAAGCAAAACATTTATAATATGAAAAATATACAAAATACGCAGAATTGACTTGTTTTACATAGGCAGGTATCCTATACTTAGATTTCCATGTGTATAAAAGGGCAAAATTACATATGCTTATGCAAATTCACATACATATTTTATTTACATTCATATTTTATACTGATGCAGGTATAATTGTATGCGATGGAGTATTCACAATGTACAAAATGCCTAGGTAGGGAGCTAAAAATTTCAGATTCACATTTAAATAATTGGAACACAAACTTAAATTGACCAAATCAGATCTATGATAGATTTTAATATTTAATTCATTGCTCAGAAATAGTGATTTGTATCTGTGTTGTCTGAAGGTGTCTAAACTACTGGCAATTTCTAAATGTACTACAAAAAACATTTAATAAAAATAATCCATAAGTACAGATAAGTAAATGCTTCCTCAAGTTCATAAATATATAGAATCCAGGTATCGCATTGAAATTTGAAACCAGTAATCTTAAATCAAAGCTATTTTGTTTCTATAGAATAGTACAGATAGTATAGGTATGTATATGCATATGAATTAAACATACTATATTACAGTGCATGGGATGGTGATGTTATCACACGTAAGTATTAGAATAGAAAACAATCTGATTGCATAATAGATAGATCTAGCGGTTAGGTCATGTTTACTTTGGGTACCTATAACACAGTTAAATAGGCAAAATAAAATATAGATTTGAGTAAAGTAAAGTTTACTTGCCTTTACTTCCCTAATATTATTTGTATCTACCCACACTACTTTAGTATATTTGGGATTTACAATATATTCACTCTAAATATCTGAACTCTGATAGAGGATCTAGTAGGTATGTAAGATATGTGTTTTATGTTGTGTAGTATCGTGAATCGTTACAAAATTTAAGTAGCTATACTATTTAGGTATACATACACATAAAAGGGAATGTGAATGGATTCACCGTATCCGATTTCTGTGTAAACTGATCGCAGGAGTTCAACGAGGTTAGGTATATCATTTGTTTAGCATACGACAGAGATTAACTGCCGTTTGATAGTGGTTTATCTAACTATGTACGCAACTATACAAAAGCAAGCGTGATTTCTCTGTGTGGCGGCACAGTAATTTACAATTTTGAGACAACAATCAGTTCCGTTTCCATTTTCTGTACTCTGTATATATGACCTGTACACAAAGCGCAGAACTAGCCTAAGTATATGGTGTGCGTTGTGCATATATTTACCATACTTTGGTTTTGTTTGATATATTTTCAATAAGTATATCGAGTATAGTACATTAGAGGAAAGGAGAGCAAAAACAGCATCCAGTTCAAAGGCATTCATATAAATAATATGGAAAAGAGAGAGAAAGCACTTAAGCCACTATGTAGGTATTGTATGTGTACAGAGAGATTTGAAGTTTAAAAGGAATGGGAGTAGAGGAAGTGGTGCTATTGCTATTGCTAGGAGTTGAACAGTGTGTAGCACTTACAAAGAAAGACTCTATACATCCATACAACTGAACAATAATAATGGATCGGCCTGCTCTGGCCTGGCCTGGCCTTAATGTAGGACATGAATGTATAAATGTATACCGTAGGCAAAGCAAGGGAGCTACATAATAATATCTAAAAGTATATAATGTTTGTTTTTGTGTGGAATGCAGACAAGTTCTCTTCTTTACTCTCACTCTGTGTTCTATTGTTGCTAGTTTAGTTGGGGAACTGGATGGGGACAGAGAAAGCTTCAACAACCTTTCTTCCTTTCTCCACATTTACAATATTTACAATTTTTAGTTTGAAAATATACAGAACCTACATAATAGTAACTTATGTATATATAGATAACTAAATATATGTACACATGGAATGAAGAAGTGCATTCTATTCATTTTATGTACTATATAGTATACTTTTATATTCTATAGTATGTATACTGTCGCTTTGTCTTGTTATTGGATATTCCCTTTCCCCTTTCGAATATATACTGCCACTTTGCCACAACTAGTCTACAGTACAATAGTGAAGGGATTCAGTATAGGACATTACTGAAAAAGGAGAAAGCAAGATATAAGTACAATCGTAAATGGTACTGACTGCGTATAAGGATAGTTTACATTTTGTATGCATATAATAGCACAAAGAGTTACTTGTACTTGTACCCAAGATTTTATTTTGAAAGGAATGTGCATATTATTAGAGATATTCTTACCACTCAAAGGGTGGTAAGAATATCTCTAGTAATATATGTATCTGCACTATTTTCAGATGTGTACTTAACTCGATCATAAGTAAGTACAATAGAAATCTTACATATATCTATAGTCAGTTAAGTACAACTTACAAATTTTAAGGTTCAGAGTACACAAAATCTTGGTTTCATACAAATCCAAACCAAGCCACCACGGGAGTTGCCTTTTTGTTTACTAGTTCGTCCTTTTGTACTTGTCATTTTGTATTTGTGTTTGGCACGGTACTGTCCAACTTTGCAAAGGTGCCTAAGGATGTTAAACAACCTAAGGTTATCTCTCCCGTGTAATGACCATGAAACATTTATTTGATATAGTTTATTACAAAGTTCAACATGGAAATGCCATTTCTAGTATTTCCAAGTAAATACATTTTCTTTTTCATAATCTTTTCATGAGGATTGTCTGCTCTCAGTAAAATTAGGCATTGCTCTGTATTTTGAAAATCTAATCCAGCAAAGTTAAATGATTATCATAAAATCATTTTTTCATTCGTTACTTCATTTAATGGGCTTATTGATATAAATCTTTATGTGACTTGTAACCTTTCTATGCAATGATACACTGTCTAAATTTGAATGCGTAGAAAATACAGTTACGTTAATGCATAACCGTATGTATGACAGAACGAAAATATTACTTGACAGATTGACGTGGTATGGAATGTAATGGGAGATATTTCCATGTTCTTTTATTTTGTATTGCTCTCTGAGCACCCCAGAAAATATTTGTGAACATTGTGTATATTTTTCATTGAAAACAATAAACAATCACGCATTTGGCTAATATTTTTCCCGAGAACATGTAGTTAGTGTGGAGAAGTCCCTCGCGACTTAAAGATTTTATTTTCAATGTAGCATACGTTGTTAAATAAGAGGGAAAGTTCGGGAGGACTACTCTAACGCAACGAACTATTCCTCTTTAGTTGTCTCTGGCAAAAGGGGTCCATTATGTCAAAAAGTAGTGTTCTAGTGAAACATCCACATTCCATATATTCAAAGAATTCCTTGCGGAGCTATAGCATTAGTGAATAGTTCTTCTCTTTGCTTTTGCTAGGTAGGTACTTTAATTCTTTGTATAGTACAGTACAGTACACGGCACTCTAACTTTCAACTTTGACAATGGGGAAAGGAGTAAAGAGGAGGGCATTGCATTGTCCTTCTGGACTTTGAGTTCGCCTAGTGTCAGTTACGCAGCTCTTTTTGCATATTTATCTCTACAACAATTGCTCATTTTTATGATTTTTTCAATGAGGAGTGAGCCTGTGGCGTAAAATAGGAACCATTACACTTAGGTTTATTGGGTAAAAATCCTCTACAGAAAAAAGGTTTTACGCGTCCGTTGCTTTTGTGTGTGGAGATATTGAGTTGAAGTTTGTCCTTAGTCCTTAACGCTATATTAAAGTTAGATATAGATATAGGTACTAGTAAGTACTTACTAAAATTGTACATAGAGATATATTTATGTACTTAGCTAGTAGAGATAAGTTGATAAGTATAATACGTATCTGTTCTGACAATGGAATGAATTTTACTTTCTGGCTCATTTACTACTTTAGAATGGCTCGTTGTCGGAATCAGGCTATGGAGTTGGACGAGGAGGTAATGGAAGTAATGGGGCACCCGGTGGATTTGGAGTGTCTGGATCCGCTGCAGGAGCAACAAATTTAGCTGATGGCGGAGGCCCTGCTCCGGCTGCCGGAGTTGGTGGCGGAAACATAGGTGTGATTACTGTTGAGAAGACTGGAGACGCTGCTGGCTCAAAATATAATCTACATTCCCGAAGAGATTCTGGATTTGCTAACGACTTATTGCGAAGTCGCACTATTTTCAAATGCGTTCCTGTTCACTATCGTGAAGAAACTGGAGCCGTTGTGGCTTTGACTAGTTTTCCTGGAAGTGGCAACACATGGCTTCGCTACCTTCTTCAATTGTCAACAGGTAACTACTTACCCATTAAATTAACTACGTAGTACACAGTTGTAGTGGAAGTGTAAAAGGTACATAATCTGATGAAAACAAACCGTAATGGTAACACTAGTGGCTGACACGGCGAGAAATTAATGCAGAAACCTGATAGCATGCCATTGTACCCACAAATAAACAATGTAGATTGAGTAGTCATTCTTAAGCACATGTAATAATATATTCTCATGCTGTCAAGCCAGGTAGAACATACTAACGTGAGTGCATGTAAATGTAATAGGTACAAGTATTAGTAAACCAATAATGTCGCTTCCCTAACCTTTTATCAATACCTGAATGAAAACTTGTTTTGAGAAATATCGTTGTCATCCTATCTAAAGAAAAAGAACGAAATTAGTTATATTACACACGGATAATCGAAATTGATTCCTAAGATATTCGGTCATTGAGTGAAGTTTCCTTTAAAATCCAGAATACTCCCCTAGCTACAAAAAAAAATTGTTGGCACTCGAAATCCTAACAAAAAATTATTTTACAATGCATTTGCATTTTTATATTTTAATGAATTGTAATAGATTTTGTGGTGCCGAAACCTCCATGAAAAATCGAAAGAATTGAAAAGGTATGAAGACGCTTCCCATTATATATATAATAGCTAAAGAGTAAGAAAAATAAATAGTCAATAGATAAATGAGAGACCCTGTAAAATTGAAAATTAAATCGGCAGAAAACCGGACTGAAACCGGCAGAACTGCCAAATTAATCAAATTTGATGAACAGGCAGAAGGCAGGGATTGAAATTGGCAGAACACAGTTGAAATGGCAGAAAATTGGCTGTCAGAAAATCCGACATTTGGTAGCTTTGCTTAGTAACATACAAAGTGGTATAGCGTACGAAGTACTCATTGCCTTATCACAATATAATTATTTGTCAAAACAAATCTATTCACTAACTAAGCTATATGTCTTTAGAAATGCAATTGCACTAAACTTGTGTGCTATGTGTGTACACTTTGCATAAACTAGATAAGAAGGATATTGCCCCTCTTCTGTACCTTTACTATTACACTTATTGCTGTAGTTTCCTTAGTTAGTCTTTGCCGTTCATTCGCACCATACACATACAAAAGGGGCCGCCCAAAGGGTATTAATCTTGCATTGGAAAAATAATAATATTTACTGCGTTTATGATTTTCTACTTTTAAATGTTACATTGAGATTACCTCACTATTATCATTGTTTTATTATTATATACTGACTAATTCATATGACTAATTTTTAAATATTTTCTGCCACATTTAACTTGTGTCTGCCTGTTTCAACCCACGTTCTGCTAAAACAAACGAAAATAAAAAAATAATAATTTATGCCAAAACTAGCCGAGTTTTCTGCCACTTAATCCGCACCCAAAAATAAATAGTCAATAGATAAATGAGAGACCCTGTATTTTAGCAAGCCATGTCCGTTTTGCACTTATTGTCAGTTATCCACATTCCTGAGCAAGACATGTGAACAGGAACGTAAATAGATAAGTGTTCATACGTAATAGTGTGTAAGCGTACTATGCGATGGACGTATGTTTACATAAAATATACCGACAGATATCCTTTTCCAAAGTTAGTGGTTTACTTTCGGTTTGCGTTTACTTTGCTAACTGGTTTGGTTACACACTCCAATCCGTTTAAGCCAACGTACATAAAAGTTAACTGTAGTTCATATACGAATCCTGAGGTTAGGAATATTTACCTTATGCGGCCACGTTTTTAAGTGATGTGCAAACAAACAAGCAGTATACATAATATAGTAGTCGCTTACACATTCACTCTCGGATATATACTATTTAAGTATGTACTGTATTGCAACAACAACATAACCTCAAATTTCTACACACACTCAATAACATGAGTGTCTTGTGCCGTTAAGGGAAAACTCTACGACAGATACCAGATTTGGAATAAACTTGTACTTAAATTGGATTAGGTATTGTAGATCCTTCTTTATTATTGCCTATTATCGCCTATTGATAATGTGTATAGGCATACACATTATCAATATCAACAAGTGGGACGCTTAGCACATTTTATACACCAATAATTTGCTATCTAAGCTGCATAATTTTAATCGCTTTCTGATAAAAAGGAGATATTTATTTTAGAATAATAGTTGAAGAGGAGATGACAATATTACTATACAATAATTTTAACTATTTCGCATTTTTCGATATATTTTACACTGTTATTATGGGTAAAAGGGACCAATTTAGAACTTAGAACTATTCATTGATTGAAACCCTTATTAAAGGAAATGTAGTATTAAATATGACATGTAGATGAGGCAGAATACACAAAATAAATAGCTTGGTATGAATCAATAAATTCAGACCACATACTTATTATAGGTAAGGTATAGTGAAACATATGCAGAGAATACACATAAATTCAGGCGAGTTGAACAACATAAAGTAATATCCACACATTTTGAAATATTGAAACATCTCCATATATGTAGTGTACCAAGTGTTTCACTTGGTTTAAGAATAACTAATACTATTGACTGTAGAATAGAAAAGCCTCCACTCAAGAATTGGAATACTGCGTAAGTAAGTGAAGTAATACGTACCATCGGGGAGAAAGTGGATAGGAGAAAGCTGGAATATAGATTTAGGTAATAGTACAGCATATGTATTCCACTCAATCTTTTCAGACGGGAAAAGATCTGGAAGGGAACTCATTCAATATGTATGTATGGATGCCAATCTGATTCTGAACAACTTCTCCTTTCTTGTATAATCTATAGGCTAAGCTAACAAATAAGAAAAATAAAGCTCACATCAGAGTATATATTTTTCTGGCTAGGATATGTAGTATTTGTAGAAGTAGTAAGCACAGGCAGACAGGCATTATGGATTCGTATTAATACATAAAAAGAGGACTGAAGCAAACTGGCTATGCATTATATTACTAGAAAAGGGAGCATAGATACTTTGACTTGGTAAACCGCAGGAAATGGCTTTCTCCCCACTCACTCACCTCACTACACTTCACTTCACCAGAACGGATCACGTATCTGAATTACCACGTGAATTGCAATCCTCCTTAAAGACCCGATCTCTCATCCCGACTTTTTACATGTCCAGAAGATTCAGTCAAACCAGACCCGGCTCCATGTATATTATTATGTAAATAGCTTACCATGCCAATAAGGACACAGGCACCACGCTAGACAGTGCCAGGTGATGTTAGGCTCCTTACACATTGCCTCGTATAATATTAAATAATTTTATGGCACCTAGAGATAAATTTCATTTATATAAACGAATGACCGAACTCACTTTCTCCTTAGTAAATTAAAGATTCTCTTTGGTAGCTTCAGTTTCTCCTTAATAAAGAAATTACCCTACTTATGCATTTGGAACACTTTCTTTATTTACGGAAAAACATGAGTAGTGTCATTCTTTCATACAAGCGAAAGATATCTGTCAACAATATTGAAATTATCATAGTAAAGCGAAATGACAATTAAATCTTCTATTGTATGAAACCAGTAAAAGTATTGTATTTTGCAATTTTGACAGCTTTTATTTGAAATCTAAAAATCCTTAGTCAAAATACTAGCACTATTTGCAGAAGATACGACAGAGAGCTCTTCACAGTAATCGTACCATAATGCACAGCACAAAAGATATGCACATTAGTGTGTCGATATTCTCGATATGCGATATGCACAATTATTATAGTACTTTTGAAACTACTATTCCATTTTTGTATGTATTTCAAGCGAGAACATCACTAAAAATTTATATTAAACTTATTTTCGATTTCCAATTCAATTTTCTGTGGTTTATTCTTTCCATCGCACTGCATACGTCTGTCTAGTGCATCAATCAATCACACAGAGCTGAAACATCAAGAAAATGTGAGTGCTTTTACCTTACCAAAGTTACCTCGCTTTTTCCATGCATAGGAAACTTCTCGTTTTTATTGAAGTGATCTCTGTTGTAGTACACGAAGAACGAGTTCAAGCCAAGATTCAGGTACAAATATATACGATGTTTAGCATAACATGATAACAAGTTACACAATTTACATATCTTGGTGTGCCGACAGAGATTTAACGAATTGAGTCTTATAAAAAATTCGATGAACGAATACATGAACATTTCATTTCAAAGTATAAGGTTACCAACTAATGTCTATTATTGTATTCTCGTAAATAATAATTTGCCAAAATGGAGTATTTAAAGACCAATATAAGTATAATTATAATGAATTGATGTGGAAATGCGTTTCTCTCCTTTCTTAATAGTATTAGTTAGTAGTGCCTACATATAGAAGTTACCCGTGTAAACTGTATATATTTTGTCACTGAAATAAATTCACAGTACAATACAATACAATGGTTCTATCCGTCTAAACCTATCTACATTAATAATTAAATACATTCCTATTCTAGTGGAACAATTTTTTGGAAAATTCATCTGTCATCATTCACAAAATACATTTGGCATCCTGAGTATCAAGTTTCATAATTTTCTGTTTGCTAATTTTTCCAAATAAAGAAGTAAAATTGAAATTTCAGGCTCTGTCCATGTTAAAATTTGTTATCAAATCTCACTAACAGGTAGAGATTTGTTGATTTCCAGCCAAGCCTGGGCAGCTTTAAGCTCAACCTTAAGTTGCATGTTTATTTTACATTTTTCTGCCTTCCAAAAGAATATTTTGGGGACTATTTGAGTAAACTTACAGACAGATTTAATACGTACATAGTTTCATATTTACATGCCATTCATTCATTCATAGGAATTTAAACTAATTACGTATTTATCCTTTGCTTATACTTTCCCCTGATATTTCTGGAGAGATAAAATAACACTATATATAAATAGGTATACATATTTATTCACTTCTGTGCACTTCACTGCACGTGTAAGAAAATAACTTTGTTTATAGGTATAAGATTGGGATTATATTATGAATCTTGAGATATTTCTCCCTTCGTACACTGCACACCAATCTTTGATATTTGGGAAACATCTGCTTCTAACTAACTAAAAAACTCCGTTAGAATGTTGTATTAGCGGACAACTCTTTTTCCACCTTTATATTTATTGCTTATAAAACTTAACTTTCCAACCACGCAAAGAAAGGTCTTCCTTTGGTAGTGTGCTGCATAAATTGTGAAAGTCCACTTTCTCTTTGATGTCAATAGTGAGACTAGACTAACAACTATGTGAGAGTATTAAAATGATAATTCGCTTGAGTAGTTGCAGATCCTCCAGCGATAAAGATGCATAATTTACTGTAATACTTTGCCTTATTGCGATATTTGTGAGACTATAGCCCAGTCCCGTAAATAACATGTTATAACTTGTAGTTACATTAAACAGGATTGCTAATTTGGTGTGCAGTATATAATAAGTATTTATGAAATATGTAGTATACATCGCATAATATATTGATACTCCTATATACCACTGATAAGCTACATTATATTTAATACGTTCTTTACGATATTAAGAACTCAGAATACACAATTCAAAGACGATATACACAGGCTTGCACTATGGAACCAGGATTATAAATAAGGATGATGTTAGTTTTCCATTACGTTAGACTACTGCAATGCAAACTGACGATGAGTGAGTACAGAAAAATTGCATAAATGTAACGAGACTTCTTTTTGAGGCCTTATTACGTATTAACAAGGTGGATACCTAATACTACGAAACTTGCTAAGACGTGTTTCCTTGCATCTCCTTTCTCCATAGCAAAATTTAAGGCACGCTAATGAATTCTTTCAGTTTATCAGTTATAATTAGTATTTTTTGCTTTGGCTTGCTTTAAAAAATTATAATTTTGTGTAAAACTAATGAAAAATAAATCGTACCCGCTTTCGGATATGGATTTTAGCTAAATCTTATAGGCACTGTAGTCGTCGTCTAGTTTGAGAGCTACCTTTAGCTGTCCTAACTAATCTCAATATACAACAAAATGGGTAATTTTTCCTTTGTTGAAATGGGAGGGCTCGGCTAGCTTTCACTTCTGTTTAGTTTGTAATGTGCTAGGTAGAGAGAAAGTCGACTTTGATTAAATAAAGGAGAACTTGTTAAAAGCCTTGACATTGCTTATTGTTAGCAAGATAAAACATTGTCATTGTCTTACATTGCTACGGACGTTGTAGAATCTTGAGCTTTAAGGAATTCTAAGGAAAGAACAACGACAAAATGAGATAAAATAATAAAAGCTAAGACAACAAAAAATAGATAGCATTATTTTGTGTAAAGTTCGTCTTCGCAACCTTTAGAAGGAAATGTTAACATTATTTTATTATGTAGCATAGCAGTGTATATCTGCATTGCTAAACTGAAATGTCGTATGCCAAAACGAAAGCTTCGAATGCATACCTACACGCTATTATTTTCCTGCTGGCTTGGGAATGGGGATTAATAATAAAAGCGCTTAATGTGTCTCAAGGGCCAAAATGACAAGAATTTTAGCTTTCGAAAGGTCAAGCAAAAATACATTTCCCAGAGAAATATCTTTTAAATGCTCTGCAAGCAGAATCTAATTGAAATATCACGAAAATGAAAGATGCTGAATTCGTGTCAAGAAAAAGCTTTTATGAGATTTTCGGAATTACTCAACAAATATTTATACAATGCTTTCTAAAATATATATCTTTTTATGTAATAAACCTGCTATTTTATAAATAACTGCCTACTACATATAGTAAAAAATTAGGCTGACGGCTGAATAATAGCACAAAAGTAATATTATGTTAAACAAAAAATAACTAATAATATAATTACAAATAAGAGTACTTTCAAGTTTTTACTTTATTTTAAAGAGTTATATATTTGTATTTTTATATTATAAAAATGGATTTCAAAGTTTCGGTGAACTCGCAATAAGGCTAAGCTAAAGAGGACACAAAAGGCAGGAAATGAAATTAAATGTGAAGACATAATGAACCGGAGGATAATGGCAAAGGTCTATTGTGCATCTCAGCTTTGTGTTCTCCTTACTCATTGTTGTGTTATGCTGTCGGGCTAATGAAAGAGTGAAAGCTTCTAGAAGTAATATATTCTAGCTCCACAAAGTGCTCTATGCACTACACAACTACATAACATGTATTTAGGTAGGTGGTCTAATCATATTATTGTAACACTTTACTTCTCAACACACTTTACTACTGGTATAAGTATATACTATATAGTACATAGATGTAGTAGTATTAAGCCCAGATTACTACAGATACCTACACACAAGTATGTAATACTAAAGGATTTACGCAGGTTAGGTCGACTCGAGAAAACATACCTCAACTTACGTGGGTAAATAAATAGTACATACATACACATATATTCTTTATAAGTATTCCAACTATTTACTTGTTTTGTTAGGTACACGTACACTTACATAGCTAAATATCTACCAATTTAATCACTTTCATCTTATTCTTAATTTTAAAAATAAATAATTGCTATTCAATTGTGATTGGACATACACTATAAATATAATCAGCCGTATTTACCGAATTTATGCAGTTTCACAATTAATCCTGCAAAGATACTACAGATATATTGAAACGTGTTTTTCTATTAGTTTAACTTGTAAAATTAATTTTAGGGCAATACTGCCCAAATTCTAAGGCCAGTTCTACACGTAGGATGCCAAGCCAAGATAGAATGGCATTGCTTTTGCTGACGATGCGTTTACTTAGCATTCTTTTGTCATAACCCTGAATGAAGGTTGCTCTGCCAGACAGAAGAGGAATTGGCAGCAACCTTTATTTTTTGTAGGAAAGAAGCTATTCCCCTTTGGAGGTTTACGAATCGTGAATCCTAAATATAATACACAAAGGGGAAATGCTTCAGGTAAAGGAAATAAAATATTTAAAAGATGCAACTCAGGTGCAGATATCAAGATATCTTGCCTTGTCCTTGTCCTGTAGGAAAAATAAAGTGCGGAGCGGACTAAAGTACTGTGGAACGTGTATACTGTGGCATCCAATCCCATCTATCTCGTCCAATGTCTGGAACTTTTAATTTTTCTCCCCTAAATTAAAATACTATGTCCTAGGGCTACAAAGAAGGGCTCTAGGACATTATATTGTCTATTGGATAGTCGATTAGATGTACAGATAAATTATTATCACATAAATATTTACATTATATACCTTGTATTAAAATTAAAATTGACTAAACTGATATAAATTTTGAACCCCATACGATACCTAAACCATTTTAATCATGTAATATATTATTGCGTTATGACAGGTATATTTACTGGAAGTGTCTACAAGGACTTTGCACTTTTAAGGAATGGCTTCCCAGCAGAGAGTGTGACAAATGGCCGAGTTCTAGTTGTGAAAACACACGAGTCAGGAAAAGCTGCTAGATCTCAGTTCCAAAAAGCAATTCTTCTAGTAAGAAAGCCGTCCGAAGCGATCCTTGCCGAGTTTAATCGTCGTGCTGCTGGACACATTGGTCATGCAGGGCGTGATAAGTACACCAGAAATGCCGGACGATGTAAGTTTATTTCTACTAACAATAACCCTATATTTTTTGACATATAAATCCTACTTTCGAGTTTGTATTTTGTTCCATAGTCCCACTTCGTCCATGTAATATTCTATTCTAAACCATTTTATCTTTGTAATCTCCATTATCTTATTTCCTTACTGAATTCCAATTATAAATAGTACAGTATTTCTCTTTTTGCTGAAAAGACGTTACTTCACTTCAAGACCTTCTTTAGAAATAAATACTACACAAATATACGGAATTAAATACTTAATACCTAGGCTAAACACACAGAAGGCCATTATTATGGACTTCACATTTTCGACCTATTAAGGTTCCTCCGGTGACACCATTAAAAATGGGGTCAATAGTGCCTCCACCCTCTTAATTTTGACCCGCCCTCATATTTTGAAATTGCAACATAATTATGGCAAATGAGGTATCGTTGGAAAGCTGTTGACATCAGAAATACAACTCTGAATCTCAATTTAATAGGGGGTAACCCGAGATTTCATGAAAATTCAACCACCACGATCACCATTATGACCGCCATGATAATCACAATGAAAAGCAACGCAATTAAATTGAAAATTTGATACTTCAAGCTCCCTTTCTACAACGTTTACCACATTGCCGAATTATTAGATAACTAAACTATTATGTTGAAAATTAATCTGGCGAGTGTTCTAAGTTGCGACATTTATTTATCCATATACATTGTAAATTATGAGACTACATCACATTTGTGTTATACAGGAATTCGTTGTTATCCAGGATGCTGCGGGAAATCATATCCGCTGGAGGATGCTTTTTGTTCTATTTTAATCTATTCATTCCGTGCAATTTTGCTTTCCGTCAAACGAAAGGGAGATTAGGATAGATAATAGGACGTGCATAATACAATATTTTGAAGTTAGCAATGCATATCGTCGTTAAGTTTATAGTAATTACATGCTTCTAACAAATCGGCTTACTATACACATCGTGAATCGATATATTATTATTATCCGCCACGATTTTATTAATCGTGGGTAAATAAACCGACCGCAGGACATGTCCCTATTTATCTCCAGTGACCTTGGTTGACCCGTGGCGAATTTGGAAAACTAGAGTGCAAAAACGTTGACTAATATAAAAGTGCATCTGTAGTACGCTTTAAATTTTACTTATTTTTATACGAATTGGTACTACAGATTAGACATCAGTGTCATATCATATAAATGTTTCCTTGATAAATAGCAGTTATTTATCCATATTTAAACTAAATTTTGCAATATGAATATTAAGATATATTTTAAATGGATTACGTAGTACCTATTTAGTAAGCATTTGACACAGGTGGTTACAACCAACCCAGCATCTACGATGTTCATAAATTAACTGTCAGTTGTACAACAGAAATTATACATCATAAATCAACTGTGAAAGACATTCGCCTAATGATATACTAAATAAATATATAACAAAAGCATTGTACTTCATATGTATGTAAATTATGGGCATTTTCATGTAGGTATACAATATATTATGCTTTCTGTACAACTGTGCAATAAAATAAAATGTTATATTTTACAGGCTAGCATAAAAATGTGATGTTATCACTATATTTTTTTTTTCATTTTAACTAATTGGTTGGGTCAGGTCATTAATACGGCGAATGCACTAACTACTAAATGTAAATGCTTCAGATTTATTTTACCATCCCATCAGTATCATAATCCTTTACTTATGGTACTTCCATATTTTACATGACACCGATTCATTTTTAATAAAATGTGTGCCAGCCTGCACTAACCACGTATTCGATAGGGATAGTTTTGGTATCACATCAGATCAAATATGTCTAAGAAAGAAGAATGTGCTGACTATATATATATAGGTATGTAACAGACAAGCAAAGGCACATTATATATTTGAAGCCTATATAGAGTAAAGGTAGCTTTATCGTATTTTAGGTGTAGTTTATGAATGGACATTTCTTTATGCCATGCCAAGGGCAGCCTCATCCTTCTCCGGATTAATATTAGATAATGTTATGTCTTTTCATTTTATCTTGCCGCTGCTTCTCTTCGGGGCATTCACAATAGACTGAAGCTCTACGCTACTTGACGCCAACATATCGTTATCACCACCACTTTCTCCCACAGGCAACAGAACAGTGTGTGTCTTCCCATATTAATTTTTAGGGAGTCATTCTCCATAGCGACACCACTTTCACTGGACTTACCTACAACTGAGTGAAAGCCACACTCGCTGTATAGAAGATTTTCCTTGGGCACACTAAAATTATCCAGCTCATCATTTCTGACCTATTTATCTAATTTAGATGTAGCACTACTAATAATGCAGGTGTCTATCTTCTACATAATATAATAAATACACACTGTATTCCTAAATCTATAAAGATTTGTCTACTTCAGCATTGTTCACGTTACAGTTCATTCCAGATTTTTGTCGCCTTTACAACGGTAATGGATGTTCTGCCCCTTTATAATGCAATTGGCAATACATACTACGACGCACAGCACTGGACAAATTTAATGTACAAATAGGGCATGCCAGTATTTAATTAAGCGTGTTATACTAACGAGCCTTGAGTCAATAAATAAGTACTTGGACAATTATGTGGGTGTAGATATGACATTTTTAGTTGGTTGTAGGATTATTGGTGTTTTAAAATTAACTAATTGATGTAAAACTTGCTAATATATGTTCAAAATAGATTGGTCTCAATTCGTGGCCCAAAAGGCAAAATCGTGGACAGAGACAAATTTGGACTGGATCGAACAATTCACTGGACCACTTCTTATCACCATGTATCACCATTTGGTGCATAATACTTCACAGGAATTGAATACCATTTTGGATTTTCTTGAGGTACTTGGTTTACGTTTAATTAACATTTCAATAAAATAAAGTTCCCCTATCATTCAACATTATCAACATCAGTTTCAACATCAATTCCCCTATCGGCTCTTATAAAGAAATAGTTTTAACAAAAATGTATTAGATATTCTAGGCGATAAAAATAATACCATGCATTGCAGAAGACCTTAAAACTAAATTAATTGAAAGTTTTGTGAACTCAATTAAGTGATTAAAAGTTGGAAGAAAAGGCATTTAGAAACATCAAAACTTCAGAAAGTAGTACGTCTGTCTTAAAATGTAGTTCTGGATACATTTACACAAGATAATAGTTCGTAGAGGGACTATTGCAACGAAAAATGTTAAGCTACTGGGTATTTATAAATAGGCAAGACATTTGTATTGACATTTGCATTTGTACTTGTACAGCCTAAGTATGTTTTGGTAGTTGTTTTGTCGTTTGCGTAGTGTAGTAGTGACCCCAGTTTTAAATGTTTCATCCCATGCAAGGAGGATTCTGCGTCTAGAATTACAAGTCCAAATTCTAAAGCGTTTGTATGTATTGTGCTCACTTGCAGGAACCTGTAACAGACAAAGTAATGGCCTGCGTTATGAACAACAAAGAAGGGATTTACAGACGCCGAAAGAAATACTCTCAATTTAACCCTTACACTCCTCGTATGGAAAGATTTCTTGCTGCTCAGGAGAAGATCGTGTACAATGCTATTCAGAAGAGACTTGCAAATTCCGGTGCTAACACAATGGTAAACTCTGCCACATGATGTGACCGTTAGATTTTACATCAACTACAAAACAACTACATTGCGGATTTTCTGCAATTCAAGCACAAGCACCTAACTGTAACAGTAGTAGTAAACTGCATGTGCATTGCATACCTATAGGTACACAACATACAGATAGAACAACCTGCATAAATAAAAGAAAGCAGAGCGAGGCTCTCTTACTCCTACCTAGGTGTATGTACTGTGTATTTAATTGTCTCTACAAGACCCGCTGCTGCAAACTGCAACTGTCAACTCTGAATCTGAAAATACACAATTGCACATGAAATCTATTCCAATGGGCTGGAAGGAATTGGGAAACTATTAAATACAACTTGAATTGGAATTAGATCATTCAACATGAGTTGCTAGGTATTTACATACGGATAGCTACACACAATGAATAGAAATAAACAGATTTAAATGCAAAATTGGGAATGCAATGTACCTACAAACTCATAATTGTATTATATGTAACAAATACCTAAGTACGTACGTAAATAGGTCAATATATTATATGTAAAGTGTACAGTACAGATAGACTAACAAACAGTTACACAAGATAAAAACCAAACCACTAAATATAACATAGTATGTATGTACATATTTACATAGAGGAAAATTAACCTACCATTGTTACCGTACCGTAAATAGAATGTTAATAAATACAGATAGAGATGTACAGTACACCACAGATATACCCGTAAAAGCACAATGAAACATAATAAATGAGCTTCAGACGCATTATGCAACAGTATTATTGTTACTTACAGACTTTTAGTGGATATTGGATAATATGGATAATATTCTCAAAAACTAACTAACTACATAACTGCATAGCATTGTAATAGACATTATATACTAGAATACATACTACATACTAGTACCTAAACAAGAATGCTATAAACTTATGCACTTTTCATGGTGTAGACTTTACCGTACTCGGTAGTCGTCTTATTACATGCGACCCACGGCGGATCACAAGACTGCTGATGGGTGCCACTTTCATTGGACTTTATCAAACCTAATCTTATTCTAAGGCTAAATAATATAATGGCATTAAACCCCAGCGCGTAATATATTATTCATTAAAAATTCAGGCTACTTTTGCTAATTTTGGCTAATAAAAATTTATATTGTACTTAAAAAATTGGGGTATGTTAGTTAAAACATAATATCTATATCAAAGTGAATATGGATCTGGTACATGCAGTTATATGGTAATTAAGCGATTTTAACAAACATAATAAATCTAAACGTATAAGTAAAATGTACATTTATTTAATAAATTAACAAAAGTACCTAGCCTGAATTTAGCCTGAATTTTAAAAGCTTAATATATTACGGCACATTATTTATATATTTAGTATCATTGACAGAGTCCAGCTAAAAAGATCATCTGCATCTGCCTTGCTACCCGTGGGTCGCATATACGGCGACTATCCTGTACTCGTAGTATAAAAGCTATATTACCTAAGTATAGGATCGAAATTACAGATACACACTTTAAAATAAAATAAGCACCGACAAATTATGATAAGTGGCAACCTCGAAATGCCAAACTGGTTGTTTATACTGGATATTATGTATAATAAATACTGCCTCTTTAATTTCAGAACTTTGATGCAAAATGTAGTTTAAATCTAATGTATGTATATTATTCTACAAAATGTGAGTAGATTTTAATGGAGTAACAATGTACAGGAAGCTGTTATATTATAAATAAGGTATTACTCAAAACAACAATCATTATACCAAAATTTTAATGAAATTAATACAGGATTTCAGGTCACCGTGAAGTGAATTGAATATTAAGTGCTTTTTAGTGGCCAATCCATTTAAAATATAATTGTAGTGTCCATACTACAGTAATGCTATGTACCATTAAGTATGCAAAGAAGTCCTAACTTGCATTACATTTACCAAAATGTAAAAAAGTATTAATGTACCTACCTACATAAAAATTGCTATGATGGATAAATGCACGACATGTACCCTTAAGAAATATATTGTGTACTTTCCTATAAGAAAAATTCGGAAATCATGGTTACTTCATAGTACATCATTGTGTGTCAATAAATCTAATAAATCTAAATATAATGAAACAAGTATTTATTGATATAGATAAATATTATTTGTTTCATTTTCCAAAGAAAAAATTTTGTTAATTGCAAAGTTTTTTGATGTTATATAATAGCGATACTAAATTACACACTAATTAAGCTAACTTTAGATAATGTTTTTTAGCAATGAGAAGAATTAAAAACTGCAAATTATTTAAACATTGAAAGATTTATTGGTAGATTTAATTCAAAAGTATAATGTAATACAATTGTAATACTAACTAAGCGTCTAAAATTTAAACAATGTAATGGTAATCGATGTAATGCTTCGAGTACGGTATATGTATTACTAGATTATGTGCTAGATATATTTAGTTACACAAGTACTAATTATAATTGTGCTAATTATATGAGCAATGTTGTCCACCTTAAATAATTACATACATAACAATGTGTTGCTGTTTACGCAGAACACGCAGGACACTATACTTATATTATACAAATTATACAATAACATTTCTGTGTAAAATTATTATAGGAATTAATTTATGGTAGGTACATTATGTCCTTTAGTGCACGATACAATGATGGCCAGCATCAAATTTTTCTGTTGTCTTTATAACCCATGAAAACAATGATAAATGATAAAGGATTAGGTTAGTAAGAGCAACAGTGTAAATTAATTAATATAACAAGTTTTTTCATCGTTTAACACTATTAATTTCATATCTGCCAATACCACATTGTATTTAAATGAATTTGATTTCGATTCTCGATCACATTAGACTTGTACCCGGTTCCGAATGTATTAGAGGAAGAAAGGCAGACTTTGTAGATGTACATTACAATACAATTACTACTTACAATCCAGTACACATGCAAAGTTCAATTGTTGCAGTAATCATGCAACTAACGTTCACAATTAAATACTTACCTGCCAATCGTAAACGGGTGTTTTCCATTCCGATATAAACAAAATTAGGATATAATAATAAAGTGCACTGTGTAACTAAGTATGGGGAAAGATGAGTCGTTAAGCCACAAATATTTGTCAGGTGGTACAGTACGGTAAGTATGTATAACTGACGAATGAAAACAGTAATATTATTTATACCTACTGCGTATAGAAACTATATTATGAATATGAGGGTAACGTTTGTACAGTAATACCTGAAATGAATTTCCTTCGAAACGTGAGATTGTGATTGACATTGACATAGTTGAATGAAACGTGTTTATAATGTATAATCTTTGTATTATTTGAGCCTAATATATGTATGTATCGATATTAGTAATACCTAGTTGTTGTAGACTACATGCTCTATACACTTATGAATTACACTCATATAATATAAATATATAACTTGGAGTAGGTATGAGTAGGTGCTATTTGTTTAGAATTGCAAGGAGCTAAAGTAGAACTTTACTTCCAATGGATATCTACCACCTGTATTGGCTAAGTTACAGTAATGAGTATTACGTAATTAGTTGCTGGAAATTGGAAATTGATGTAATTTAACAGTAAGATGCCCCCAATCCCATGTAACTGTAACAGTATAACCTATCTGCTCATGTTATAATAAAAAAACTTTGATATTACAGCGGAAAAGAATTAATTAATTGATTGGAATCATTGGAATTAGCATAATGTGAACTTGCATAGGTAGTTATTTGTATAAATGGTCTTAAAATGGCAAATGGCTATGGGGGTACTCGTACAGTTTGGAATGGTATCGACACGGACGCTACCGACAGTTCCAGATATTATGTATACTTACAGACTTGCTACTCTATTACTTAATAAGCCCAATTCAAGTTTAAACTATTTTTAGATTAATTATTTCTCTTATATTGGTAAAGTTTTCACTTTTGGCACAGAGCTTATCCATAAATGTTTACAAAATAGCTGTTCAAATTAGTTAGTTAACATATAAATGTACGTATTACATACATAAAATTACACATACTTATTATTAGTGAGTGAAGTTTAGTGAACATTGGTATTGGTATTGAAGGTTTTATTGTTCCCTACGGGCTTTGCCCATGGAACATATATAGGAATTTTTACAGATACATATTCAGATAGTTACATAAAAATTTAAATTTGATCGTACATAATTAACAAATTATGTTTTCTTACTCTGGAGATTGGTTTGAGCTGTCCTCTTTGACTACTTATCAGTTTACATTACATTTTCTCGTACTCATGTTATCCGGGTTATTTTACTTAAAATTCGAAATCATGCTACACAATAGATTAAATAAAGAGTTATGTGCTGCTTTAAATTGTTCATCATTTTCAAGTTTTATGTTTAACCACTGGTTGAACCTTTCATGCTACTACTCGGCATTTGGATTTGCTGTTTAGCTGTTCCTCCTTTAATTTATTTATTTCAATCATTAACAAAGTCAATACCTCGTTTTGAATAAAACTTTCCAATTGATCCCTAATATCAGACTCGATACTATTTTTTACCTCGTTGGCTATTTCAGTTTTCATTGCAGCACTCTTGAGATCCGATGCGATTTTAATTTTTATTCTAGTTACCATATCGTTAGAGATGGTGTCTTCCGTCTTGCTTGTACCTACATAATGTTTGGTATTTGCATCGGCACTCGGCAGTATTATCCGCTTGATCTTTTGCTTCTACGTAGTTCTCCATTAAGTTGGGGGCCACCGTTTTATGAATCTCCCCATCTCCAGTCACGAAACAACTATTCTTGTTGCTGTGTGCTCTTTCTTTTTGATTCCTTAGGTTGTGCTGCCTTTTATTTATAGGCAAATCGTGTAAAATTGACAAATTTGCTCCTTTTAATTTATGACAGTTTTTAAAAATAATATTTTTGTCCGTCGCGTTACTCAAATGAATTAATAGTGATGAATACTTACTTTCTTTGCTTGCCTTTAACGCTTTTACATTATTAATTTTGGGTTTTATGTTCATGTTTTTACATAAAAAGTTTTCCACCGTTCTGTTTACGTTACGTAATTGTAATTTTTCTGCTGTTAATTTGACATGCATTACCACATTATTATTTCTGGTACTACTACTTACATTCTGCTGTACTAGTTTTATTATTTCATTTTTTGCTGTCCCTAGCATATCTTCCACTTTTTTCAAATTCTCAGTGTGTAACAATTTAATGTCATTCCCTTTATCAGTTATTAGTTTATCTAGGTCTAGAATGTGCTGTTTCAGCAAACTATATATACCGTATCCTGTCATTTTGCAAGCCTCGTCAAATTCTAATCTTACGTGTGCACTTCCACGATTCGCTATCACAAGACAATGTATGTGTACAAGTATTAATAATTCTAATGGAAAATATAAATATTATTTAGATTTTTTCATAGTATTGTAGTGTAAGCGTCTTCCAGGTATCTAAAGGGTTTATGTATGTGGAAGGGTTCCAAGGGTCACTACTACCCTAGCACTGTAGCTTACGAGTCCTTT
>JAQFYC010000381.1:0-59572 GCA_034694165.1 Tomocerus mixtus
AATAGTTAAAACCTGGTATTGTATATTATATAATGACTTTTAATGTAGCCTGCGTCTACGAACCCTTATGTATAGGTAGGTACATGCATCTTCAATTACCTAGTTGCCTAATATTTACTATATGGTAAGCACATATGGTAAAACAATAATAATTATAAATTATAATTATGGTAATGCTACAATGCATCCTTAATGAAATCTGTAGATACTTATGATTATTTTGGTATTGAAGTCATGAAGGCTTTTAAATGGAAAACTGTTTAGGGTCTTGACTCCCTAGCAAAAGCAGAACTATAGATCATCTGATTGAATATTATGCTTTTAATTAACTGCGTGATATTTTATTTTTAACATCGATGTTTTCAATTAATTTAATCGTATGTAGTAAGCAGGACAGTCGTATGATTTATATTATGTTGCTGTTTATAAATCTTAAAATAGTTTCATCCATTACAGCACCGAAATATAACGTTTTAGAATTACAAATCCCACCATCGCTATAAAAATTGTTGACAAAACCCAAGAAATAGACTCGATTTTCCCATTTCCCAATGATTCCGTTATCTCTGTGTATGCAGTATTCATTGGGATTATCTATATAAAGGAGAAAAATGCACATTAATTAACAAATACATAGTGTTTGTAATTGCAACATAGTGTTACTAAAAATGATTCATATTCATAAAGGAAAATATATAACCCTTTGACACAAAAGCACAGTATCTCTTCACATAAGGTGCATGACTAGTCTCCTCATTCGTTTCCCACCAATGCTTGCAAAATGTATTATTTCTCATATCTACAGAAAGAATGATTGTTTTTGGCTTCTGCATATATCTATTCCACCCTGTGATTGCAACAGGATGATCTTTTCGAGTGTGGTCATCTAAAGATTCCTGATATATTGTTTTAAGTATCTTTTCTGTTGGGATACACACCGCGTTTACAGAAATATCGAATTTTAACGGAGTCTTTAAATGAACTGCTGCAATATCGTTTTCAGCTAAAGTCCAGTTCAATTTATTAAACTCTGGGTGAATTCGGACTTCTGAAACCTGTTGGAACATCAACAATTAACATAAGAAATCAGTCAGTCATGTAATTGTATTAAATGCGTATTAAATACGTAAAACAACGCATGATACATAATGTAAATGTAGTTTGTAAATACAAAAATTGTTCACAACAGTGTATACGAATTATATTATATTATTTAATTGTTCAAATAATATTCAAACATAGTGGTACAATTTTACTTGGATTGTTTGTATATTTTCATTAACTACATGAGTTTCCCCAAAAACAGTTATATTTGCTGATACTGTAAACGAGGATAATTCTTCCAAATGTATTTGCCCATTTTGATCGAGGAAACGATTCGCATCTATTAATGTTCAATAAAACCATTGCAGAAACATAATAAATGATTTTAATTGCATATTGGAACTTACTGGCAAGAACAAGAGATGGGTTCACAATTATTGCAGCTATAGTTCTAGGAATGATGCTACTATTTGTGTTTACTGTTGCTGCCCATGGAATGTTGTTATTTGCTATAGATTCAGACCAAGTCACACATGGTAATTGGGCTAAATTCGTATAAAATGTACAGATAAGTATTATGATAAACAATCCTCAAATAAAGTTCCTATAAGTAATTGAATGTCATAATTTGTAAAAACTAATTACTATCCTCTTTTCTAATTAGGTAATTACCATAAACTGTAAAAAAGTTTTGCACCATTATGGCAATAATAAAACCTTGCTTTATGGTACACTGCATGGTAAAAAATAGCTAGTTGAATTAATTTTTAGAAAAAAACTTATGATTTTGGATTTGTTCTGGTTGGTCACTTTATCAGCTTTAACAGTAGGAGCTAAGTAAATGCTTACTCTATTATGAATCTGTCAAATAATTTTATTTTGCTTTAAATACATGTTGGAATGTTGGAAACATGCTAGAATATTACAATAAATGTCCACATTTAAGTTAAATATAACGAAATGCTTCCTTGTAATATAGTTTGTGCATGTGATATTGACAAAAGTATTTTTAACTACATTGGATTGTTCGCAATTAAAGGGAATTTTAAGTAGGTAGGGCATGTTTGTAATTCGATTTGCGTAGACAAATAACTAAATATTTATTAGCTTACCCTAAATGTACATAATATGTAAACTAAACATAAGTTATGGTGTTGGATACAGTGCATACTGTATAGCCATAGCCCATTAACCCTTATAGCATTTCTAGCATATGTAGTAGTTACATAACATTACGCAAGACTTTCCTAAAACCATCTCCTACAGAGCACATATGTATTAAAAGAAAGAAAGAATGTCCCTATGTATTTTCCATCAGGAAAAGCATAACATGTGGTACCTATTTCCTAATATCCATTTTATTTGACTTTTTATAAACAAATAATTATTTATTTGATCCCCCATGAAGATCATTTATTTATCAGATCGCAGAAAAGCACTGGTAGCATATCACTTAATCGGAACATCCTTGTTTATATGAAATCTACTTGAACACATTAATTATTTTTTTGATACCTAGATCGATTTTTTAAATGACTGCATTATTTTGGACAGCTAATAAAAACTTGGTTAATTGTGTGCGTAGGTATTCATATTTTCATATTTATTCATCATTCACATTGTATGGAAAGCATTATAGGTAGCCAAGTAGCCACTAGCCACTGTCATTTGCATAAAGTGTACAATTCGTTTTTCAGGATTTAAGCATTATTTTATTCCGTTATTTCTGCCCTATATTTGAAATCGTTAGAAGCATCATCAGCATTCAGAGTTATCATTAGAGATTCAGTAGCATCATGTAGCTACTGAATCTTTGTGCATAATGTATAATGTAGTATGATTATAGGCTCCTTCGGCGATTTTTTCATCTCCATGTAGTTAACTATCCATTGACTATCACAATTACAGAAACTAGTGACAATCAAAGGGTGGTTAAGCACAGGAAAATGTAATTTGAGGCTTAATCGGTGCGAATCTGAAAAATCTGAAAGGTTTACTTTACATATAGTATACCTGTATAATTAAATACAATTATGTGATTAAAGTACATTTAAACCATTGTTAGTATTTCCTACAGTAAGTGTTTTAATTTGATTGAATAGGGTTTTGGATAATATTATACCTTTAATTTTTAATACACATACTTTATATCGCACCTTCACATGGCGATGTCACTAATTTAGTCTCACGAAATTCTCTATTTTGTAATAATAATTCTCAATTGCATAGTAAAATAAATTAAAAAAGGAAGAAATAATTTCCATAAACAAGACTAAACTAGGTACTTCACATGTTGGGTTATGTTATGTTATAAAGCATTACTTCTCTTTAGTATCAGCATCTTAGAAATTACCTAACATAACAAACCGAAATCGTAAATCAGTAAATTGTAAGTATTGCACTATTAAGACCACAAAGTAAATATTTGTAGCTAAGTGTAATATTAGAAGGTATTCGGATATTTCTTAAGTCTCTCATCTATTCGAAACGGAAGACATTCGCTTACTTCTACTAAAAATTCTAGGTTCAGGGCAAAATGCTAACTCTTATTAATATCTACGTTGAATGTACCTTTATATACTCTGGGATGGAACATCGTAATTTATTTAGGTAAATACTGTTAGACAGTGACTACCGTAACTTCCTACTGTGTAAATAGCCTTATAACCTAAACCTAAATACAGAACATATTTTGTCAGAAGAATCTTTTGCTTTCCATTATAAGCGAGGCTGATTGTATTAAGAATTACCTAAACAAAAAGTTAAGGAGTCTTGCTTGTACTTGCAGTGGAAGGTAGAGATTTTACGATATTACTGCTGATTATGAGGTGAGTCGACTTATAATGTACTTGGAGTTGAGCTGTAAACATTGCACAATCTCCAAGGGTACATCACAGATCGGGCTCACCCAACTTAGAAGATCGTAAATCGCAACTTTTCCAGAACAAAGGCTTCTCCAGGTTTCCTGTTGTTTGTTGTACGAGATTTCTTGGAAGTTACTTACACCTAAGCAATCAACAATCCATTGATTATCACAATTATTTTTCAGTGACAACCAAAGGATGGTTAAAATAGCTTCAGCGAGGGATTGGCTTGGCCTGGAAAAGAGAGAGTCCAGTTAGAAGAAGATCAGTTGGTTTTCTGACTCTGTGAAAAGGGTAACGGATCTCTTTTATTTATACTCGCCAAGTCCGTCTTGTCGGTTCTTCTGTTCATTGTGTGTATTGTATACACATGTAAGTTAAGTGCATAACTCTGGAAAAAGATGACGATGATCTGTATTAGGACATCAGTATGTAGTGTGTAGTGTGACAATAATAATCAATACATGTGATGTGAAGGCATTGAGATTGAATCGTCTTCCGTACTGTATATTCAATGCAATGAATCCAGTGTAGGTACTTACGTATTTATGCACATACCAATATGTATTGTACTTGTGCTATGTATGATTTAAGAAGGTACCCTCTGTACGTAACGTACATAAGTATAATGCATGTACATTTGAATTGACACAATACATGCAAAGGAATTTATGCTGATCTCTAACTCTAGCTCTAGTTCAGTGTGTCTAATTTAATATTGCCAGACAAAACATTTCTCTACTTAATGCATCTCTCAATGTTTACATTACAAATCTTATTTTTATGATTCGTGATTCACTTATGTAGATCTGACATTATACAGCTACTACTGTGCGTTTTCCAGTTGTAGCATAGTATTCTGTAATGAAGATTAGTAAAAATGTGTATGCTTAAATTAAATGAATATAATGTTAAACGAAGTGCTTAGTACATATTTATGTATATGTATGCAGTATCTGTATGTACAGATATTTGTATCGTATTTATTTTGTGAATTTTACTAGACAATGTTATATGGAATCATTGAATGTCAGTTTATTATGTAAAATGTCATGTACCGACCGGAATTTTTCTAAACTACAAGATTAACAAGATAGTCTTGCTTCTTACTGTGCGTACATAGTATATGTTTATACGGTTCTTTGATAGTCTTGATTCTTGATTACATGCAAATAAATATATTTGCCACAGTATCCCTTTTTATAATCTGTGACGCATACTGCTAGTATAAATGCTATATTTACTTTATTAACATTTTATCCTACAAATTATATTTCAACTCATTGTTTAAGCAGTAGGTAAATAATTGGCATCATCCAGCAGTATTTACTACATGTATGCTGTAATATTTTCCTTCACTTGGCCGTTACGCGTTGAAGTTTTTAATGTTGATATGGATGAAGATGTATTCACGTTCATTGATATCTTTGCAAGTTGTGTTTCTCCTCTGGTGACAAGTAAACGAGATTCTATTGTAGTTGCAAGATCTGGAGTCTCGACTGGAGAGATTACAACGACGTGAGCGTGAGGGGTCAACAAGTTGAGTAGTAAGAATAAGAATCTGTGTTCAACTATTCTGTAATCATAATGACGACCGATTCTTGTGTTATGGTTATGTTTCTCGGTGTTATTGTATGTGTGTACAGTGTACCCATACAGCGTGTAATATTCATGATCTGTGCATAATTTCTTTCAATTTCAGTCAATACTATTCTTGCAGTCGATTCTGTAACTCCGTAAGTTCTAATGTAACATGTAACACAACACTCTCTCACTGACTAGTAGGTATCTGATAAATTGACGCAAATACAGCTGCAATACAACTGCATATGCTTTACTTCTCAATTCCATTCCATTTGCATCCTGATACAACGTAAACATACTACATTCATTATACATTTTTATTTTTCATTTTAACAAATGTAAACTGTACATAGTACAAAGTATTGACAAAAGTATGTAGTCTTGTTTCTGTACAGATATTTGTGCATAAATCACTATGATACAATTATGCGTGACAAAATAGTACAGTACTGTTAGCCACCAAATAAAGATACAAAGTACCTAAGCTATTCATGCAATAAATAACACACTACTTACTTTACACATAAAAATCACAAGTTTACATACAAGAAAGCTCTGAAAGAATTTCTTTACAATTCAAAATTATTTAATTGTGTATAATTATCTGTATAGCATTCAAAATATATATGTAGTGTAGTAGTGTGAAGTATTATGCTACTACATACATTATATAATACTACATGTACACAAAAAGAACTTCGATTACTATGACTTCCTAAAGCTGAACTGAAAGATAAGATCAAGTGGATTTCTTTAGATTATCCAAAGACCCCTTTCATGCCGTTTCGTTGGCGGACTATCATGTACTAAATATGTGCATACATTCGGGAATGTATTGTATATTGTTAACGTAGGTATGTGTTGGACAAATTGTTACAAGTAAAATCCGTTGGTCCTTAAGCTAGCAACTTAGTTTTTATTACCTGTGACCTGCTGACTTGCCAACTGTGGATGTGGCTGCCTCACTTATCATTACATAACCAATTAAACTAATGAAGCGTAACATTTTTCCATGCTGTGCTGTGTCTCACGCACCCTTAAATCTTGGCAAGCAGGATAATAATCTGTCTCTGTGTGGATTAAATTTAACATTACACTCGCAGTTACATAAAACACTACTGTCTTCTTCAGGTTTGTCTATAGTTATTTATGGGCTTTTGCTCTAAATACTTACACTAGTAATCACAAAGAAGTAAATCCCGTAAGATCTAACTATGTCTCTTGTGGTAAAACAATTTATGCTAGCACTTGCATACTGATATCGATATCCCTTCAAAATTCTGTTCTGCTATCAGTTTCAGAGCAGACTTGATGACATTCTATTTTCAAACTTCTCTCAGTGCATCATGCAATTATATTAAGGTATTACAAAAACTAACTGCATACCGAATACACTACTAATAATCCATTATAGGATAAGTACATTATGCATATGCAGTACTTATGTAATATCTGGAGGAAACAAGCTAAACTTACTAAATTACATCGTATATAATATAGATAATGGCTTGGCTTATATTGAAATATACCAAAGATCTTTTTCTCTAACTTGCCAAGTGATAATCAATATTCAACAGGATACTAAACACTAAACGCTAACCAAAGTGCTTATTGTACAACAATTTTTAATAAGAATTATGATTTTTCAATTACAGATACGTGTCAAGCATAAATATTCAGTTCAGTATCAATAGATCAATACACTTCTCTCTATTAAGAACATGTATTTTGTGGTTAAGTAGAAGAATATGTACAATTATTACATGAAAATTGATCACTTTTTATTTACAGAAAGCTTTTTTATTGTAGTCAAAATAATTCCACATCATTTCTTCTGCATGGATTACTACAGGTAGAAATATTCAGAAATGGCTTCATTATTTCCACAGAAAAAATAATTACACTCAGCACAATAAGAATACCAAACAAGAAGAAAGCAGTTTTGATGATATGAAGACTTAATGCTTTGGGTTCGGTTTGGGTTTTCTCTTTCTCTTCTTTGTATGCAAATCTAGGTACATTGCTCATTTTAAGATCTTCCTTATCTGCAGCAGCCTCGAAATAATTAGAGTATTCTTCCCACTTGGTATACAATCCAGATTCAAATAATTGCATCAGACTCTTGCTTAAAACTTGGCCAAAAATGTTTCTTTGTATAATCCATTCGTATTTATTTTTTAGTCTAGTGGAACCTGTAGGTCCCAGAACAACGTGAACATTTGAATTTTTATAATCTTCACTACTTGCCATAAGTTTAGAAAAGTGTTGCAATTTGTTCACTCTATTTATAATTGCGAATTCGGAACCCAGAATCGCAGTCTTTGCTTTGTTTCCTATTCTGTCTTTGTTCTCTTCCATATTTCGGTAAATTGGTTTCAGAGGTGTTTTTAATTTTGAAGCTTGATACAGTTCTGGGCCTGAGAGTTCCAAAGATATCATTTTATCTATTAAGTCTTCAATGATCCTTGGATATTTGTTTTCATATGTTGGTAGACCATTTCTAAGTTCAAGAATTTCGTCTTTCAGGGTTGATCTCCAAAAGACTTTTGTTTTGTTATGAGTAGAATTTATTTTCATTATGTATGAAGTAGAAACATCGTCATTGCACACAATATCATCTACTGAGTTCACAAGATCCCTTAAATTTTTTGGGACATCAGGAACTATTGTCTTTGTCAAAAGCGAAAAAAGTGTTCCTTTGTATCCACTGCTTATAATCAAAGTTACAGCTACCCAAATGCCTATTATTGATCTCGCAATAGTATTCGGGGAGCCGTCTCCCTTCAAAGGGCATTTTAAAAGACAAGATTGACTTTGTTCCAATAATGCAGCAATTATCATTAATAAATGTTTTCGCTGAAATTTTAAATGGTTATTTACGCAAGAAGAAAGGGCAATGCTTGAAACAAAAATGGACAGTACGCATAAAACCCAAGTGGACAAGTCGAAGGGTCTCCAAAGAAAAGACCAGGTGTAAATACTTTTATCTATGACTATAGCATAAGTGTAAAAGTCTATTTTATATGCTACGGGAATGAAATAATTGCGAGTTTCGTATTCCCTACTAAAGAGCATTAGTAAAGATTTGCTACTAGTAAAAGTAGCTGACCCATAAGCACCAATTGCGAATCGATAAGAATATGTGAAATTTAATTTGTTTGCTAATTTCTCTGCAGCGCATTTCTGTTCCGGAAGTTGATATTTCTTTTCGTTATTTTGAGAAACTAAGTAACATCGCCCATTTTGTTGCATAGTTGTATCCAAACTACTTATCTGAAATAAAATCAAATTATTTTGAAAATTGGAGTGAAAAGTGGACCATTCTTTCTTAAAATGGTCTAAATCGTTTTGAAGTAGATTTATTTTGGAAATATCAATCAGTTCTTTTCCCAAACCACAATTATAGCAAAATATGAACACTAACGGAGAGAAATTCACAAGGAAAAGTTTTGTCGTTGTATCCGCATGAGAATAGCAATATAAAAGATCAACAGATATTTCTTGCGAGAATCCGTGAAAGAAAACAGCATAGTCCGCATTTTCATTTGCCGTTTTTGCAGATTCAAAATTATTTTTGAACTTTTTGGCTTCTTTTGCCGAAAGAGAGTTAGAGTTTGAATTTGGAAAAATGTAATATTTTGTGTAGCATATCTCATATTTTCTCTGGGTGAAAGTTATCGTCTCTAAAGATTCTGTGTTTAAACTCGGTTTAAATTTCCAATCGTATTGAACGACGAAACCAGAATTAGCATTACCATTTGTGTTATGATGTGTTATCAAGAGACTAGTTAGTCTTTTGTTTTCATTTAAGTCTTCCTTAGTTGAGTTTTCAAATGAAGTAGTTATTATATGAAGAAAGCAATTTGAAAATGGGGACAAAAAATCTAAGATATTTTGGTTTAATTGTGGAGTTCCCTTGTCCACTTCAAATTCACTAGTTTCCAAAGATCGAATAACTTGACAATATAAACACATGCAAGTGATAGTTGTACAATATTTCATAACGAAAATATGGGTAACGTGAACTTGAAAGCGCAACCTTAACATAGCTTTTGTGTATGGATATTATTACTCCCTACTTTTCATTCGCAACTCTAACTAATGGCTCTTTTTCACTCGAACAAGAATATTTGCACGTAAAAGTTGCAAAGAAATGCTTTCCTAATCCGTATTGCGCACTTATTTATACTATCTACATAAATGCTATCCAAAAATAAGTAGGTGTTACTTTGCAACAGTTTCTTGTTTCCATTTTTGCATTATGCAGGTATTCTTAATGGACTTAAAATGAAAGCGCCGCTATGCACCTGATAATTGTTCGAGTGCTTTTCGCTTTGCTTAAATGAAAGCTGCCGTCAATAATGTGGCCTACCTGAAAGTTGCCGGAAATTAAAAATAAGATATCTTTCTTGTCGTACTGTGTTTGAAGAGTCGAAGAACGCAAATATTCATTATTTCATATAATAACTATCTGTATCTAATGTTAGTTGATTAGGAAATGCACTCCATCACTTTATGGCAACTTTTAGCTAGTTGCTTTTTTATTTACGGCAACTTTCAGCTAAGAAAAGTGAAACGCAGTACAAACAACTTTTTTCAGTACAACAGCAATATTAATGAGCTGCCTCCCACTCTGCAAAATTATTAAGGAGCTGTAGATTTTGCTAGCAAATAGAAAAATACTTAAGTAGTAGAAATATGTATTCTAAACTCTATTTAACTAATATTAAGGACATAGTTTGTTCAAACACTATATTTATACCATGCCACAAGCATGCAGGGCAGGTGTGTTAACTTTTTCCGCGAAATTGGCAATGACATTCAGATTCACGTGAAAATTACATTCAATCTATTCATAAACTTTCTTATTAGTTGAATTTGGGCTAACAAATAGTAAAATTAAATATGCAAATGTTGTAACCACACATTGTAACATTAATTCGGTTGAGTACGGTGCGAGTGTTTGCATGTAACATCAATTTATTGATCTACCTATAAATATATCTTCGTGATTAATCACACCATACCGTAGCACGTCGATTGGATCATTTTTTTTTGAAAAAACCTTTTGGGGATTGTAGCCCGTCGATTTCTATATTATTTCTTGCAAAAGGCAAACGATGAAACACAGAAATAGGCTTAAAATTGATTCATTTTCTTCACATGCATTTAGGGAATCAGATGAACGTGGGTTTCTAATAGGTTTTTATGGTAAAGCGTGGTAATGTTCATGCTAAGAAAGAAATGCTTGATTTTAAGTCTATATGTACACTAGTTACTAACCCGCAAATTATGGAAGTACTAAAGAACAGGATAGTTTAAATGTATAAAATCTATACAACTTTTGCACTTATTTCATAAAGACAGCATACATACGAATGTATTTTTAAGTAATATAAAATAATGTAATGTAAGCACGTAAAAACACAAGCATTAATAGCCCAAAAGCTGGAGTAAAAATTTTCTGTGCTTGATACAGCCAGCCCGGATTTAGAGACACTCGCCCTGTTAGTTCTATTCGTATATAATAATATGAGAAGCAGTTTTAACTATTAATACATGTTACCTACCGAGCAATTAAATACAAAACCTACGATTATTAGAACATTAGCTTGTGCATTATACACGTTTACATAATAAATTGTTACTATAATGCTATATACTTAGTAAAATGTACCTGAATATGTAATTAGGTTTATCATGTGCTACATTTTATAAATACAATGTCCTAAAATGAGCTGACATATTATAACGATTGCTATCATTGTTAATTCATTACACCTACCATTGTGTTATGTTTTACTATGTAGGATGTATGGCTATGATTTCTTATACATTAGATGCAATAATACTGTAACAGTAACAGAAACGCAACAGTCTCCAATATTTTCTGAATCTGAACTCGGTAAACTTCGTTTGTGCCTACTATAATATTAAATTCCAGCAAATATTGTGTAAGCTATCGAACATTTAAATAATAAATTTTGAAAATAAAATGTCTATGCAGACAATGGAAGGAGGAGCTAAATTACTAAAATTGGCATTTCTATCTGTAGCCATTTGTGTAATTGTTACAAGATTAGCCATTGCGCATAAACATCCTCTAGGAACACACGAGCATCATGTACCTCACAATTTTGAAAAATCTGAAATTCTAGCAATGGAAAATATGTATATGCTCCCATTACTTCACGAGAATGTTACCTGTGTCAAGCAAGGGTTTCAATATTGTGATATGAGTGAACGACTCGAAGTAGTCTGCGGAAGCGATGGGAAGTTAGTTTTTAGATTTTATTCAATAACTATAATGATATTTTATTTTGTTGAGTTTTCAATATTTCCTGTTTTAATTTTAATAGGTTGTATTTAAATCCTGGAGTTCTCTGGTGTGCTCAGAAATGCAATAAAAGTATTATTATTTATTATTCATATTAATAGATGCCAATACATACCTACCTATAAGTTAAAATATTAATTTGTGCATGTCTAATTGTCTAAAATTCTAAATTCTATTTTCTGTAGGTTTGAAAATTAAAAAAATTGGAGAGTGCGACGAAGCGGATCGCTGGAAAGGTGCACATCGCCCAGCAGGAAGATTTTTTCAGAAATTAAGGGCAAGATCAGCTAGAATTCGTTATTAAACTTTGCAGGGATATTTATTTGTCAAAATATGGCAAATAAACAGTTGCAGCCTCTACAATAAATAAGATCTCAAATATATATAATAGATATTCGATCTATATTGTACTGCACATATATTTTTATTTATTGATTTTTTTTAAATTTGTGTTTTGGTATTGAGCATTTATCTACAAACCACTCACTCAGTCATCATCATAAGGTACATAAATACTTGCACCAACTAACGCATGAAAAATGTCTCTGTTCTGCTTATCTCTGTAAATTACTCTTGCTTTACTCTTAATGTAAGTGAACATGCATTTCTAATTGTCTTGGGCAAAGTTCAAAAAGGGTAAATTCTTGTATGATTCATATATTCAGGATCCACTTACGTACTTACTCACATATATGTATTTATAATTATGTTTAAAATTAGAGTAGCGTGCATAGCAGGAGAGTCTAAAAAGGGGGACTGGAAATCTTAGCACACTAACAATAAGAGTAAATTGCTTTGCCGGCTTAAGGAGTACAACTACATGGAAGTGCATTTCAGTAAGTAAAGTAAGGGGAATGAGGAAACGTCAAGTAATTTGTGTGGATGCTTAAGAATCTGGTATAACAAGTGGGAAATCAAATATCAAATGTACCTAACATACAAAATATACTTAAAACAAGCAACAAGTAGAAGTTCTACTGCAAAACTTATGTATGAGTAGTAATGCGTAATATTTACATACAAACTACAACCACTGTACCTAATATACAGCTGGCTTTCCTTAGCTTTATTATTAATTAATTTTTAGATATCAATTACGGAAGTGCCTAGCTAAATAGTTCAATAATTAAAATAAGTGCACATTAAGGATAATTTTCTGTGCATAATAGATTTTTGCTTTTTATTGAAATTATTTACATATTATAATACATATAGGGCATTAGCAATTTACCGACACTTTTTAGATTACTAATATTAGCTACGTATTTACTTTTTGAAGTAAATGAAGTTTATGCTTATAAGGAAAAATTGCAAGACATTTTAATGTAATGTAAGTTTACGTATATGTCATATTGTCGGAGTCGTCTTCACTTACGTAAATACTTTAACGAAAGTAATCACGAATGAAAAAAAATCGAATTACATTGACAATGATAAATACCAAATCTTCTGTGATCTTTTTAATTGCATTTTTCGTAACATTTTGCTTCTTAAACGCAAATGCACAAGGTAAGAAGCTATAAATTCATTACTGTAAATAGTTTATGGATATTTTTCCCCTTTATATAGTAATTTTCGTTCCGAAAATAAACCGCAAAAATTAATACTATTTTCGCTTCTACTCTAAGCAAGATGCAATCCAAATATAGTAAATGAGGGGGAGTTATTTGCAACGAAAGAACTAATTAAGGAATTACGCTATCTTCTGAATAGCTTTATTTTGATGGAAGTGTTACAAACATATTGGAAACAAAATTCATCTTTTAATTACTTATTTTGCTTAATGAATAGATGAAGCTACATCCAAAGGTAACACTTCCGTTTTAGTACGATGGACAGTGGACGAAAATGCCAAGCGAAGTATTTTGTGTAAACCTGAAGGCAATACATCACCTAACTTAGCCTGGTTTATCAATGACTATCTGGTATGACATTTCAGTAAATATATCTTCCTTTGTTTATGCGATGTAAAACATTGTCTGAATTCTTCTCCAGGTCATTTTGGTTTTACGCATGTGACCTCATTGATGTTCTATCTATTGTTTATGGTTTCATAAGTGTATATAATTGTTTTCATTGCAGCCCTTGCCAAGTGGGGAAAGTGTGGATGATAGGATCAAATTCGTCAAAGAACCAGACGGATCCATATCTCTAGAATTCATTGGTGTAAGCTACGATATCATCAATGCGTTCGGGACTATACAAAAAGGGGTAGCAGAATACACTTGTGTGGCAACGGGAACCAATCGTCCGACTAACTATACTCGCTTTTTTATTTCTGTAGAAGGTATTTTCTATATTTGTTACACTTGTACATTTATCTGCTAATTTGCAGCCAAAATTCAATCAAACAGATTAGGGCTAAGTACACACATCTAATGTGGAGTGTCACCTATGTATCTGACTTGCACTGCTAGATTTCCCTGGGACAAAATTAGATAGCTATAGGTCCCTCGACAAACTTTCGTTCTGAATTTTATGCAACTTCCTTTATGCTAACTGCCTAAGTAATAAAGAAGCGAATTAATAATTAATATTCATTTGGAGACTTTCGTCTTATCTATTACGTTAAATATGTCTTAATCGTTTTATTATATCTTTGTGCTCCACTTCCTGCCGTATGACTACTTAACTAGTTGTTTATCAAAAAACCTATCACGCTAACAGTTAGTGAATTTGAATTGACATTGAGAAATTGACCCCATGAATTAAGGCTATATGTAGTATACGAATTTATTTACAACAATTGCAATTACAATTTGTTTTTCAGAATATCGATCAGGTGGGACTGTGGCTCTGGCTGTTTTCCTCCTTCTACTTTTTGTAGCAGTTGCAACTTTAATGTTTTGGAAGCTGCAATTTAATCAGAAGAGTATCGAGTGTGTACCGATGTAATCTGGACTTGGACTAGAAGTCTTCTCCCATATAAGAGAGGGATACATTATAGTATTTATAAGTAAATGTGATAAATCTGTATGACAATATTTATCGCTCAAGTTTGGAGAATCCATGTCTTAAAGTATTAATAAACTCTCATCACAATTTCATACATATTAGAACATGAATAATTTTTAGAATTTGTCCAAAGACGGCTATAAACAGGTATATAAATAATCTGTATAAATTTAATGATGTTTATTATTGTTTTTAAGGCTTTGACTGTTACGTTACAATATACTTAAATAGGTACCTGTACTCCAATGTATATACTTTTCTTATACTATTGCTATTCAATAATTAAGATGTAATATTTAATATAATGGAAGCAATTTAATATTAGAGTAACATATGGTGCTACGTACAAAATGTTTGGCAATAAGGACTTTGTAATTCATAAGAATAAACTTTTGGTGCACATTTACTTGCAATTTTTTGGTATTCATAAATCTAATCCTAACCGACCAAATCTATTGTAGTATATAGTGTATGTAAATCATGGTTTGATTTGGTAAAGCAAATAAACGACAATAATGATAAACATGTTGGCAATTTACCTGGTAGTCTAAGTTCATTTGAAATTCTGTCGTAGTAATGCGTAATTAGTATTTATCTAACAGTAATTTACATTTGTGTATAATGTTGGAATTCAAATGGCAATGCACACTTGGCTGAATTTCAGCCTTATATGGGTATTTAGACTACAAATAATTCTTACCACGTAAACACTCTAACGAATGTAATAAGGTATGTGTCTGACGTGAGTAAAGTTAACTAATTGCAGCAGTTATTTATATACAATTATTCAATCATACTTCCTTATCATCTTATTTACTTCCCATGCATTGTATAGTGTAGTATGTACGTATGTAAATATATCACCAAGCATATATTAGCAGGGCAATACTAGTGTAATACTTACAGTACAGGTACAAACTAAGCAAGCACCTACATATTTTTGCATATCGGAAGAATTGCATATTTATTACGTTGTCTCAGCTATTTACCTTACCTTAAAACCTGTGCTTATAGTAATTAAAGTATCTCACAAATGGGAGATGTGCAAATTAATCAAATCTGTAGAGTAGGGTATAGGCTGCAGCTGGAATTACTCCGCTCAAACTTATGCAGGTTGTAAATGTAAACTTTCCGAGGATATGGCCTTACGAAGCTACTTATTTGAGCAAATCGACAAACTTGTACAACTAGAATGGAAAATATATAAAATTAATTAATGTAATTGGTGTCTACTATATCCTCGGAAGGTTTACACCAGCGGGTACATCAGCATAAATACATATTTCAGATTCTGATGGACACAATATGCAATATGGACTGAGGGTAGTGCAGTAAATGTTGAGAATTACATTGTTGTATGGAAATGCCAGTATTGTCAGCAGGATAGGTAAATTTATTTTTTATGCTCATCGAGAAATTGTTTGTTACATAAACCAGTAAACACTGAAATGTGCTTGTGTGCGAGATAACAAAGAGGACACACCTAAATACCTAGGCTAGTTACTAAAGTACTGTTTTAGTAATAAGAATTCTATTAAGTCACCAATTAATATCTGAGCAGTTCAACACATTTAGAATATTTTTAGCATTACCCCCTAGCAAAGTTTCCCCATAAAATGAGGCAAGCTACACTTTTTATGAACGCTGTTGCTTTAGTGGTGTTTGCCATTTTTCAAGCAGTTCCCCAAACGTTTGCAATAAGTGGTAAACAATTTAATTTGGGCACATTGTTCATACTTATGCACTTCAATATTTATTTTATTTTATTCCTTAGATCACGAATATCACATTCTGTGGTACACTTAAATTTTAACGGACTATTGGGGTATAATTTTCAGATATGCCAACGTACAGCTTTGTGGCTAATAAGAACCGCTCCAAATCCTATTACTGGATTCTACATAGCACAAAGGAACACATCTTGAATTGCTATTTACCAAAAGAAGTACTGATAGTAGATTCGATTGAATTTGCATGGACATATAAAAATGGTTCGGTAAGATTATATTTGTTATGCCTAGATATACCTTTTGAAGTAAAAATCATGACAGTTTTTGCTGTTTTTTAAGAAAATTTGAAATTATTTTACTATTTTTCAGGAAGTGAACGCAACCGATGTAGTCTATCAAAACAAAACCAAAGGAACAACTCTTTCGTTACTGTTTCCGAACATTACCTATAATATTGCGACCGAGTACAGATGCATATCAACAGCACTTGGGCAAAACGGAATTATTATTTCAAATGTGACAAAGATTTTCATACATGTTAATGGTACGTACTGAGATGTTTTGGATATTATGACCTATATGGAAAAAAACTTTTTGCACTCATGTAATTTAAGTAGTAGGCACATAAAGTATTAAAGTGCAATCCTAAATGCATTAGGTATTCAATTTTTACATGTAATATAATTAGTAATTGAAAGCTTAACTGTTTTATTGCAGAACAGTGGAAACAGGATTTGATTGTTGGTTTGGCATGTGCCGGGATAATGCTTATCCTTCTGTGCTGCCTTGGACTTCTACCCGATGATGATTAAGGTCTTTAAGGTAGCCTAGTGCCTATGCTTATAGACTATATTCTCTGATATACCTACGTAGTTAGTTTTCGTATGTTATTAAGTAAGTGCTTAATGAAATGTTAGTGTCCCAATATCGTAATCAGGGTTATTATAATACAGAAATGCAATCAGTGCATTTTTATTTAGATTTTAGGTTAGTATTTGTGTTTTTGTTAATGTAATTATTATCTATGTAGTGTAACTTGTAGTACGAAATACTAGAGGTGATAATCATAATGGAATCATTTATTCTACTGTTAAATTCTGTCTTTATAATTACTATAGGTATATACTAAAGATAGTAACAAACATTTAAAATGTATTAGCCCATCTATAATTTAAACTGTGATATAATATTTATCAGTATACTATGCCGAGTTAAACCAACTTGCTTCAAAATCGCACAAATATTGTTATGTAAAGTTATTTTATATGCAACTAAATCGCTACTTAAATGTAGTTAAATATGAATTCCTCGGACGAGTTGCTTTATTACTTTTATTTATTTTATACTTCATAAAAATCCCCAAAACAGTTTTCCTATTTTAACTTCTACATACTATAGTTAAACATTACTGCTACAATTTCACTTTCTCAAACCATACTTTGAAGATATTATTGTTTAAAAGACTTAAAAGGCACGGAATGAGCTATAATTAGATATATAGTACTATACTAGATTAAAGCGTATTTATGCTGTTTCGACATTTAAGATTTACGGTATTTAGTTGGAATCGTTGTAAATATATTAAATCATACCTGTTTATTTAGTAAAAAAGTTGAAAAGCCTGAGCTATACTGTACGTATTTAAGTGGATATCTCGCATTTCTGCTTAAAAATTTATATTGCGAACATTCTTCTTCTGTACTTTTATACATATTGTTGCATAAAAATCTACGCTACCTTTTGTTTTGTGTTCTTACTTACAAGTACACATGTGGAAAATTTTCTTCAGAATTGTAAAAGCAAGTGTAAAAGCCAATAGGGCTGCGGTAAACAAGAATAGCCAAACATCCAGAAGACGACGTGCGTAACAGAATTGTTGATTTAAATATGAATGAAGATAAGATGTAAATAAAGTAATACCTACCTAATCATTTCACGGAGAAAACTTGTAGCATTAGTAGGTTCTTGAAAAAGACCTGATTAAGTTCCTATTCAATTAATCCAAACATGTATTCTTTGTAATCCACTTCTTGCCTTATTTAATCAGAAAAGTATCGAGTGTGTACCGATGTAATCTGGACAAGACGTCTTCTCCCATATAAGAGAAGGATACATTATAGTATTTATAAGTAAATGAGATAAATTTGTATGACAATATTCATCACTCAAGTTTTTGAGAATCCATGTCTTAAAGTATTAACATAGGTGCCTGTATTCATATGTATGTATATATTACTATTCAATAATTAAGATGTAAAAATATAATGGAAGCAATTTAATATTAGAGTAACATGTGGTGCCACGTACATGCAATCAGGACAATAAATAATGTACTTTGTAATTCATAAGAATAAACTTTTGGTGCACATTACAAATACTTGCAATTTTTTGGTATTCATAAATCCATAATCCAAATCGACCAAAGTTATTGTAATATAGCACATGTATGCATGTAAATCATGTTTTGGTTTGGTAAAGCAAATAAATGACAATAATGATAAATATGTTAGTAATTTACCTGATAGTCTAAGTTCATATGAAAATCTGTCGTATTAATGCGTAATTAGTATTTATCTACTAGTAGTAATTTGCATTTGTGTTTAATGTTGGAATTCAAATGATAATGCACACTTGGCTGAATTTCAGCCTTATATGGGTATTTAAACTACAAATAATTCTTACCACGTAAACACTCTAACGAATGTAATAAGGTATGTGTCTGACGTGAGTAAAGTTAACTAATTGCATCAGTTATTTATATGCAATTATTCAATCGTAATTCCTTGTCAACTTATTTACTTCGCATGCATTGTATAGTGCAGTATGTATGACCAAACATGTATTATATAGCATAGGGCAATACTAGTGTAGTACTTACAGTACAGGTACAAACTATGTAAGCATCTACATATTTTTGCGTATCGGAAGAATTGCATATTTAGTATGTTGTCTCAACTATTTACCTTACCTTAAAACCTGTGCTTACAGTAAAGTATCTCACAGATGGGAGATAGGCAAATGAATCAAAGCTGTAGGGTAGGGTATAGGCTGCAGCTGGAATTAATCCATTCATATACAGTTTGTAAACCTTCCGAGGATATGGGCCTTACGGAGCTATTTGAGCAAAGCGACAAACTTTGTACAGCTAAAATGGAAAATATATTAAATTAATTAATGTACTTGATGTCTAATATATCCTCGGAAGGTTTACACCAGCAGGTACATCAGCATAAATACATATTTAAGATCCTGATGGACGCAATATACTATTACTGAGTGTAGTGCAGTAAACGTTGAGAATTACATTGTTGTATGGAAATGACAGTGTCTGCATCGTATGTAAATTTATTTTATACTGATATGTAATATGATAGGAAGACTAGTTAAACCCAGAAAAGAACAAGAGATGTATACTTGTTTGTCAATCGTGTTGACAAGTTTTGAGGAACAATTTTGTCATCGAGAAATTGTCTGTTACATAAACCAGTAAACACTGAAATGTGCTTGTGTGCGAGATAACAAAGAGGACACATCTAGTAACTAAAGTGCAGTTTTAGTAATAAGAAGTCTATTAAGTTACCAATAAATATCTGAGCAGTGGAACATATTTAGAATATTTTTAGCATTACCCCCTAGAAAAAATTTTCCTTAAAATGAGGCAAGCTACACTTTTTAGGAACGCTGTTCCTTTAGTGGTGTTTGTCATTTTTCAAGCAGTTCCCCAAACGTTTGCAAGGAATGGTAAACAATTTAATTTGGGCACATTGTTCATACTTAAGCAATTTAATATTTATTTTATTCTTTACATCACGAATATCAAATTCTGTGGTACACTTAAATTTTAACGGACTATTGGGATATACTTTTCAGAAATGACAACGTACAGCTTTGTGGCTGATAAGAATCACACCGAATCCCTTTACTGGATGCTACATAGCGAAGAGGAACACATCTTGAATTGCTATTTACCAAAAGAAGTAGTAGATTCGGTGGAATTTGCATGGACATATCAAGATGGTTCGGTAAGAGTGTGTCATTTTGAAGTAAAAATCATGACAGTTTTTGCTGTTCTGTAAGAAAATTTGAAATTATTTTACTATTTTTCAGGAAGTGAACGCAACCGATGTAGTCTATCAAAACCAAACCAAAGGAACTCTTTCGTTAGTGTTTCCGAACGTTACCTATAATATTGCGACCGAGTACATATGCATATCAACAGCACTTGGACAAAACGGAACTATTATTTCAAATATGACAAAGATTTTCATACGTACTGAAGGTATGTATTTGCTGAAACAGTATTGGATTTTATGACCTATAGTATTTGATTATGAAAAAAATATTTTTCATCCATATGCAATTTAACTAGTAGGCACATAAAGTATTAAAGTACCATCCAAAATGCAGTAGGTATTCAATTTTTATATTATAATTATTAATTGAAAACTTAACTGTTTTATTACAGAAAAACGGAAACTGGCAATTATTGTTGGAATGGCATGTGCCGGGGGAATATTTGCCATTATTGTTGTAGTTCTCATTAAGAAACTGTAGAAAAGAACATCATCGTCGTGTTACCTGCTTGAACTTACCTAATGTAGTTAGTTTTCGTATGTTATTAAGTAAGTGCTTAATGAAATGTTAATGTCCCAATATCGTAATCATGGTTGTTATAATACAGAAGTGTAATCTGTGCATTTTTATTTAGATTTTAGGTTAGTATTTGTGTTATTGTTAAGACTTTAGTATCTATGTAGTGTAACTTGTAGTACGAAATAGTATAGGTGATAATTATCATCGAATCATTTATTCCACTGTTAAATTATATCTGTATAATTACTATATACTACAGATAGTAACAAACAATTAAAATGCATTAGCCCATCTATAATTAATACTGTGATATTATATTTATCAGTATATATCGAGTTAAACCAACTTTCTTCAAAATCGCAATTCAATCGCATAAATATAGTTATGAAAAGTTATTTTACAATTATATGCAAATAAATCGATATTTAAATGTAGTTAAATATGAATTCCGTGGACTTGGTTTATACTTTTATTTATTTTATGCTCCATAAAAAGTCACCAAAAATTACATTTTTATATTACTACTGCAATTTCACATACCCAAACCATACTTTGAAGTTATTATTGTTTAAAAGACTTAAAATACATGGAATGAGCTATAATTAGATATATATACTATACTAAATTAAACGTATTATGCTGTTTTGACACTTTAGAATTACAGTATTTAATTGACATCGTGTTATGTTAAAACATATAATGTTTATTTAGTAAAAAAGTTGAAGTAGTCGGCACATGCTATACAGTACGTATTTAAGTAGATGCCTCGAATTTCTGCTTATATTTCGAACATTCTTCTTCTATTCTTTTATACTTATTGTTACATAAAAATCTATGCTACCTTTTGTTTTGTGTTTGCACAAGTAAATATGTGGAAAATTTTCTTCAGAATTGTAAACGCAAGTGTAAAAGCCAATAGGGCTGCGGTAAACAAGAATAGCCAAACATCCAGAAGACGACGTTCGTACCAGAATTGTTGATTTGAATAAGAATGAAGATAAGATGTGTCTTTGTGACGAATTACGTATTCAGTCCACCAGAATGCAACATCCACGGGTTTGGAAGGACGGTCTCTAAATACCTTGGACATATTTTGCATTTTCTCCGTGTAACTAATACAAAGAAATTTAAATGATTGTTTTGAATAGGAATTTCATTAGTCATAAGCATGTAGAAATAGTTTGCTTAAATTAAATTACAGCAATTTTGCTATTTACCCGTTATCTGTCAAAATATTATGAATAGCCGATTCAAACTTTTCCTGAGTTAGTGTAGCAATCTCCAATCGTATACCGCTTCCGTGTGCATTAATTTTTTCAGCGTTATAATCCTGCTCTCCAAAAATCGGGATGACTATCATTGGAACTCCGTGGAAAACTGCCTCTTGGCTGCCCAATTTCCCTCCGTGGGAAATAAATGCTTTCACCTTGGGATGAGCTAAAGAAAAAATAAATTGTATAGTTAGCTAATTGCATTTTCGCAATTTTTTTTTAAATATTTATTACAATATTTTACCCAAAACATCTTGTTGTGGCATCCAGGAACTTGTGTATACATTACTGGGGAATTCAGGTGCTCTTTTACCGTCGAATTTCCATACAAATCTTATAGGACTGAATTTTCTTATTGTGGTGACGAAAATCTCCTTCAGATTTGAAGGCATTTTAGAATACTGTACGAAGGTTCCGAAACTTATGTAAACGACAGGATTTTCTCCAGCACCTTCTATAAACTCTACGAGATCCTACATTAAAATTCCAAAAAACAGCATTTAGGAAATACAGATTCAGATTTTTTTAAAACTACCAAGAACTCAAGAATTCCTTCTCAATTTCCTTCGAATTGAGAATTAAATATTTAATTGTAGTTAAGTTAGATTATGGAATACTACAAATAAATGGCTACCTTTGGTAATATACTCCTTTTGTCAGTGCAATGCATTCCAGCAATTGACACCACAGAAGGTGGGAACGATCGTGAATATTCTTCACTAAAATGTGAATTTACGAAAATGAGACTTGATTTTTTGTGCAGATCTGCAATGGAAGGCATATCCGGTATATCCAGTCCCGTTCTCAGGATATTTCCTAATGCTGGATAGTAAAAGTAGTGATTGTGCCAATGCCAATACATTGACCTCAAAGTATTTCGAATTCTTTGATAAAATGTCATTTTCTGGGGCAAATGCAACGTATGTTCAGGATAAGTAGCACTCTCATCGGCCAATCCATATAAATCAGACCACCATGAAAATTGACTCGTCGTTCCGTAAATGATATACTTAGCTTTGAATTTATATGAAAATCCCAATCCACAATCGTTGAATACAGAATCGACGAAAACTAAATCATAAGATGAACTCTCTGCCCACGCTTGAACTTCAGGGTCAGCCATCATGTTCTTACAAAGATTTATCCCCTTGTCAGTGAACGTAAACCACAGTCTGTCTATTTCATCTACCCCCTTTTCGATCCGAATGTTCAAGAAATCCATTTCCAGTTTAATTTTCTCAGTCAAGTTTTTCGGGGAGAATTCAATCACATTTTTTATTGGGGTTTTTGGTGCAAAAGGTGAGAAAAATGTTACGTTGTGTCCATTTTCGGATAACTTTTGCACTAAGGGCCACGCAGTAATCCTATGACTGTAGGTAGAGATTCCAAAGAAAAATAAAATGTTTTCTCCTTCACTAAGGCTTAGTGTTAGCACACAGATACTCAAAATTAGCGAAAGCTTCATTTTAAATTCTAAATGTCTGTCATTGGTAAAATGGGGAATTAGTTCACGTTAAAATGATGCAATATCGTATCTCACTCAGCCTTTTTAACTCTATTTAGTCATGGACAAATAAATGGCTTAAAACTGTTATTAACTTTTATGCTTTATCACAAAAATGTAAGTAAAATACTATTTACATTTATTTTAAAAATATCACTTAAAAGGTAATTTTAATTAAATCATAATAATAATAAGTAAGCTTTCACTAACATGTACGAGTATAGTAAATAGATAGTGAATCTCATGCGTCTCTTTTATAAGTAGCCAATGAACTAGGATTCTCCAGAACAAATATTTTTAGGTTTGTGTATGTAAAGTTGAGATGTACTTTTTGGGACTGGATAATTGACACTGACATGACTGTGTACTGTGTATTTAATGTGCTAATGAAAACACAAATATGTATTACATAGGATTAGAATTAAAAGCATATACCTAATACATATTTAAGCTTATGCATCATATATATTATATGTACATAATATATATATAACAGCGGATTGGTATCTTTCTGAAGATTCTGAGTATCGTTACCTTAATAAAATGGAATTGACTATAATGATATTCATTTAAAATAGGCAAGAAATTATATCTCTGCTGGATTCTGGACCGACAATTACTGATAATTTAAATAAGGAAAACAAGAATGACTAAATATAATGTACACGCAATGACAAACATGTTTTGTTCTCCTTACCATTAACGTACACAACTTGCATGTGTAAGGTTAATGTACACGGTACACTATCCAGTGTAAATAAACAAACCAACGCACCTACTATAGTACTTATAGTACCTAAGTAAACTAGTGCCTACCAATAAGATAAATTCTTCCTCAGGCATACTACATACAAGCAGATTTTGGTGTACATTATCTTATCTTTGTTTTTTTGGCTGGAAATATAGGAATCATTATTTTAATTACAATTGAGTATATAAATTATGTTCAATTAAATCTTTCATGGAATACCTAACCTATCATCTACAAATAAAAAATGCTAAGTTGACTTAAGTACTAGGCATTTAGGTGTTTTACGTCCGTTATTACTTTCCTAATCCTGATGCAACGGCTTACAAGAAAGTACTTCTCCAAAGTTTATCGCTCAAAAACATTGTATAACTTATTTAAGCAGTTAATACAGGTTCACATGGTATGTAAGATTTAAAATGAGTCAGCACATTGCATGTGCCATGATATTGATCGCAGTAGGCTATTAAGTACATCAATAATATTACTATGTTTATATATATAATGATACTGTGATAATGAATTATACAAAAATATTAAGAAAACGATACCTACCGAGTTGAGTTGTTGTTATTAACCTGTTAAATAAAAATTATTTATTTTAAGTTGATGCTAACTCGAAAATATGCAACTTGTTATCACGTCCCCCAACACTAACATAATTTTTATATACTACAGGTTTCGAAAAATTTATAGCTTCTGTATCAAAATCAGTCTGTAGGTCATATCTTAAACTATGATCTTTTATATTCACTAATGTTAACACGGCCTCTGTGTAAAATACCATAAATTGAGTTCTATCCGCACAAGGTATCCTTTTTGGTTCTTCCGTGGAGTCTGACGCTTCGAAGGACTGAGATGTGTTTTTGGTACACATAATGCAAGGGGAAGCTGATAGATTTAGGTTAAGTTCAAATAGTTTCAACACTATTCCAGTCTCAGGGCAAAGCATCAGCCCTTTACCTTTGCGGTTTATAAATATTATAAAAGAATCCCCACAATCGCAATGGTCACATGATGTCACATGAGTCAACGGAGCAAAAGGGACTGTGTTGGGATTGAACTTATCTACTTGTAAATCTTGACATGTCCAAATCTGAAAATAAATTATACAATGTTTTCAATGGATTTTAAATTTATCTTGTCAATTTTATTAAAATAGTGATTTAAATTAACATACAATTTCACCGTTTTGGGGGTTTAGAGCATCTAGTCGTCCATTCCTGGTCCCCGCAAGGAGTAAGCGTTTATCACCTTCCAATTTAGCAATAATCAGAGCAGTACAATATGCTTTAGTCATATCTGAAGATTTATCTTCTCGTGTCCAAGCCTTATTTCCAGTTCGTATATCAATTGCTTCTATTTTGTTTGTTACAGTAGTGGCAAAAACAAATGCATCAGTAATTGCAGGACTGCAAGTAGACATATGTTTTAAATTTTCCAATTTCCAAAATAATTCCCCATTCTAGAATCAAAAGGACACATAATTACAAAACACATCCGATCAAAGTATTAATAACCAACTTTAAAGTATTAATTTTTTAAAGTATTTGAGAATTAAAAGCATTTACATGTGAATTCAGACAGTACATTGCATATTCATCAACGAAAACTAATCCATTTCCATCTGGGGTAACAATGGGAGCGGCCCTTACTGAATCATTGCATTCATATCGCCAGTTAATATTGCCAGTTAAAGTGCTAACAGAGTACAAACGTTTATTATGAGTTCCTATAAAACAAAGTAAATTATTGTTAATTGAATTACTAAATCCGACCATATATTCGTAACTTGCAATAGTAATAGTGTATATAGATAAATAATTAACTCACGAACCCATCAGGGATACAATACTTTAAACAGTTATTTAATAAATGTAAACAATAATTATTATTAAAATGTTCTTGCCAATATATGCTGTTAGATTATTAGGATGTATTGCTGCTGTAGCTTCAACTCGACCACCTAGTTGGATTTCCCATAGAACTGGAAATCTACTTTCTCCAAATAAATTGCTTGAGCTACTGGATCTAGCACTGGAAGAAGCAATTAAAATTAAAATCCCAACGACATATCCAGAATGGGAACCAATTATTAGTAGTGCTCCTTTGAGGAAGTTTACTGCAAAAAACGTTCAAAAACTTTTACTTTACTAATTTTACTATCAACTACATTAGCTTTATCATTTTGCGTGTGAAACTTAAGCAATTTTGTAACTACTTAATTTGATTATAAGTACTGACTTACGCTTATCAACTACAACGGTTGAGGAATCAACACACATTCTTAAGTCATATGAGAATGAATAAATTATTTCAGGGGGAATCTTTGAAGAAATTATGGAACTAGTAGTCTTTGGAAGCTTTCTCTTGCGATAACTGAGTGTAGTCAAAGGGCTTTCTTGATTTAATTTATCAGCTGCAAGCTCTAAAGGGTATTTTCCGTTATCCAAATTTTCCAAATCATTTTTCGGACAGTTAACTAGTTCCATATTACTTTCAGGGGACACATGGGCAACACTAACATTGACAGGATTCCTTTGACCAATTTCACATAGAAAGTTTGCTACTTTGCTAAAATCTTCCAGAATCAATAAGTTGAATATCTCCTTCTCAAATTTGGCATGAGTGTCACTTCCAAACAAATTCAAGTATGTAAGAGCTTCTTCAATAAATCTTACAGCAGATAGTGAATCGCCACCAGCCTCTAAGAATCGATACGACTTAGCATTTTCATTTGAAGGGCTTGTTCTTCCACGAGGATTTGTACACATCAACCAGATATTTTCTAACGCTTGTAAAAACAAATCCTGCTGGAAATTAAAGTGAACATGGGAAAGTTCACGTTGATATTCTGCAGTTGATAAAATGCGATTCATGTCGATTTTGCCATTTTGATTCACAGGGATTTCTTCCATTGGAACAATAACATCTGGATATATTTGAGGGGGAATGTCCAGTCGAAGTTTTGGAATAAAATCTGAACAAATTCTTTTACTTGCTGATGAAGTAGAAGTACTGCTAATTAGTTTGACTACGAGATAAATTTTATCTTTATAGAAAACGCATATTGCTGTATCCAGTAATTTAGTTGCCATTGCAGAATTTTCAATTTCCACTAGTGAGGTCTTATAGCCATTTCTTTTGACAATTCGATCCTTTCTGGTTACGTACTTAATCCCATGGGTTTCCTCATTGAAGATTCCTATATCTCCGGTATCGAAGAAGCAGTAATTGTCCTTCTTGAAATTATCAGATACTTCATCCCCGCTCGAGTTGAGTATAGTACACACCCTGGTTTCAGAACCTTGATTTTGATTTAATTACAAAATACATCGAATTATTTGGCTCAAGAAATAACATATTATCAAAATGATTAGTAAACAGTGTACAGTACTGACCAATAGAAATATTCCCATCTTCGCCTATGTAAATACAAGTATTCAAAATAGGGCTGCCTATTGTTATATCACATTCAGATTCCAAATTAATATTTTCTACAGATGCCCAACACGATACTTCCGTTGTTCCATACAAGTTTTGCAATCCTCGTTGCTGCAGTTTACCAAACATTTTGGAATCGATTATTTTTTTCAGTTCGCTCTTTTGTAAGCACTCCTCTCCGCCAAACGCCAGCACTTCCAGGAAAGATTTATCATAGTTAAATATGCCTTCATCAATTAGATTTGGTGAAATTCGGCGGAACAATGATGGCGTTATCTGTAAAAGTGTCACTTTATGTCTCGCCAATATTTTGGCCAACAGATCTCCAACTAATTTCACTTTTAATGGAACATATAAAATTGTAGCACCTGAACCTAAGGCAGAAAACAATTCAACAATGCTGGGATCAAAGGTGACCGGAGAAGCTCCAAAAACGACATCAGTAATTTTCATTTTCCAGATTTTGTGTATAAAATAAGTTATATTAGGTACGATACAAGAGTTAGGTACTAGTACCATCTTTTTCGACCCTGTTGTTCCCGATGTGCAAATTGCGTAAGCATATTGACTTGAAGAATTGTTTTTGGGGTAGTAATGGTAGTTTATAACTGGATCTTGAAGTAAGAATATATGCACTATGCAGTTCTTCATATCTTCCTTATATTCATAACTACCAATTTTTTCCTTCACAAGAGGCTTCAATTTTAAATTAAATTTTTGAAAAATGGAATCTTCAATCAACAATATCTTTAGCGCTATGGTACTCTGAGAAAATTTTATATCTTCTAGGAGTCTTGATTGGTCGATATTATGAAATCCATATTTAGCTCTCAGGACCCTAGAATTCAAAAATAAAATTTAATGACCAAATCCTCCGCGAAATAGACAATAAATAATTTGACATAAATATGAATTATTTACAGCTTTTACAAAAATGAAAAATGATTTGTAATCTACCCGAGAAGTACTGCAGGATATATAACAGTTTGAGAACACGCTACACCGACAAATCCTCCAGTTTTCGAATCTCCAGAATGACAACTTTCTAGGTAACACTTTATGATATCTGCCATTGAATTAACTTGACCATACGTCTGCGTCTCAGGAGCATTCTCGCCGTCATCGTAAATCACAGCTATTTTACTAGAATATTTTTCAGCCGCAAAAAGATCTTGCAATTCTTGGAAACCTGAAAAATCTTCATCCAACACACAACTTTTATATTCCAAGATAGACATTTCGGAATCTAATTTTTTAAGAAAGTCTGGTAATTAATTATGCTATTATTGGCAAAATTTTGAAATATTCGGTTAAGATTTCCGGACTATCGGGTAGAAAATATATGAATATCGTGGATTAAGAATGAAAACCTCGAAGAACCAGATGAGCTGGATACAGTTTTGGAGCGGTTGCTTTACAGTGAAAGGATATCTTGGGTTGCATGCATATCTAGTGTTCGTACGAACACCCCGAGTATTCATGAGTTTTGTGAACAAGTTTTACAATAAATGCTAATTATTGTTGTGGTGTTTTTTCAATAAAGTTAAATAGAAAGAAAAAAATAAAGTTTTGAAATAAATATTTGCAAGATATTTTTATTTTCATATGCAATATTATGTACCTTTAAAAGAGGTTCACTTTTATTGAATTATCTTCAATAACTTTTTTCATGGATAGCACTTTCATGGGTATGGTATTGGTTACATTATGAGGACATGGATATTCTATCTAACAATTTCACTTATGTATCATTAACTAAGATCGTGTAGTCGTACTAAATTAACTTTCATTGAGCATATATTGCAAACTAGTAGGACAGAGTATTATTTTCTTATTCCATTTGAAAGTCTTCGTCATCTTCCTCGTCATCAATATCATCTTCCTCTGCAGCTGCATCCTGAGGTTCCTGTTGGGCTAATAGTGGAACGTAATCCACTTCCGTATCAAGTTTTCGGTCCAGGTCAACCTGAAATTTTTATGTATTTGTATATATTTTAATATTTAACTATTAAGTTTATTTAATTTACATATTATTATGTATATTATGTATATTTAAATAATTGTTATGTATATTATGTATATTTAAATAATTGTTATGTATATTATGTATATTTTTACCGGTAATCCAGCATAAAAGTCCCGGATTGAAGCAGTATAGTTGCGTTGGCACCTCTGGAATCGCTGTTGGTAGGCAATCTTTTGATCTGCTGGAAGATTTTTCCATTCGGCAGAAGCCAATTTTCCCATTTGTCCAACAGTCAGCCCATTATTTCTTTCACGCTAGATATTTACAGATTTACAATTAATATACCTACTACCCATTATTTAACTATCTACATATCTACATATTTATTATACCTACATATTACCTATACATATTATATTCTGGATTCCAGGATAAAAACTTTGTATCATATTTGTTTCTTATATTATAATTGTCAGCTTACCTCCCAGATATCTTTTACGAACATAGCATATACTGAAGCAGGTCGCCTCAGGAATGCCCTTGTCCGTTTCCACTGAGTGATCTCAGTCGCATAACGAGCTCGGTCGTTTTGCACCTGATTCCCATATTGGGCTTTCTGTTCTTGAGTGAGGGCTTTCCACTGAGCGGAAGCAACTTGTAGACTTTGTCCAACCTGTAAATATTTGTATATAATCCCATTATCCAACAAAAAATTACCTTTCCAAAATGTGTTTCCATGGATTTTGGGATCCCCCGGGCTTTACCCAAAATCCATGGAATCACATTGCTTTCCCCATAAAAACTTTTCATTACGACATAATAAGCCGTCGCGATACCACGGCACAGCAATCCACTGCAAAATAATTTGTGTGAAAATACTAGAAAAACAGTTTTAAAGGAACTTACTCTATCTTGTCGGTTCATTGAGGACCAAAAATTCTTCATGAACGCTCCAAAGGCATTCGTTGGTCTTTTTGGTTTCTTGGGAAGCATTCTGGACAAACGCCTAGCCTTTTTTGCTTTCTTTCCAACCGGGACTGGGGCTCTTCTAACTCGGACCATTTTCTCTGGTTCTTAGGTTCTTCGAATCGACCGGTTTACGATGACAAAAAACGACGAATCTTTGGATGAAATTAGGATAGAAGATTGACAACGAACGGAAGAATGGGAAATTATGGAATTGCGTTTTCCTGAAAGGTTTTCGGACGACTGGAGAGTAATTTCCAAAATATCGTCATGATTGCATCAAAATTAAAGTCGAGTACTTCGACAAATATGTCTATAGCAACAAAAATTTCGCTTTTTATTATAACTTAGAAAATTGCCATAAATCTTATATTATGAACGATGATTAGGTAAGTATGCATGAAACATAGATTACAAAAATACCATTTTAAAATGATTTTAGCTAATCCACTCTAAAATAAAAATCTTCTCATGTATGATTATTAATTTATTGAACAATTCAACCCAAATCAATTAGTATTTTATTAGTCAGATAATTTTATACGTATAATAATATAGTTGACATGCAGGTCACTTCACCAGACCACAGACGGTCACAGTCACTACTCGCTACTTATCTTTATTCATTTAGTACAACAATAAATTCACATTCACTACACAACCTCATTGTCCATACATACATATTTATATCCTCATGAAAATTGTATTCAAAATCAAAAGTAGATAATATGTATGATCCAAATAAATATAATTATTAGCTCAAAATAATTAATTGCTAAATATTTTTCATTACATTCGATATTACTAGATTAGACTAGCTAACTTTTTATTTGGCACGGAATGAAGTATCTTAATCTTTTTAATACCTATTACAAATCCATTAAGTTATAAGTATAGATTTTGACATTTGTAATTTGTAACTGTAAGATAATGCAAGATAATGTACTGTAGTTAATTAGTTTTTGAAAATACGTTGGTATCAATATCAATTGCAATTTTTCTGAAAATGATTTTTTGAGGAATACTTGTTGGTAGAATACTTGCATACGTACATACTTTTTACCTTATATAAAAGTGGCGCATTGAAATACTTAGGTAAGTAAGTTTTTGGAGATCCAATTGAACTGGAATGTTAATTAGAAGGTTGTAAATACCTTGTTAACCTTTCTAGGTAACAATGATGATGTATGAATGACTTTAGGGTTTGTAGTTTGAATTGTACTTTAACGTTATGCATCTGTCTGTAGTACGATAGAAAAGCTTAAATTCCAAGTTTTGCATGATATATGTATTACATATTTCTATTAAAATTGTATGTTAAATTCTTTAATCTATGTAATGTCTACTATTGAGATCTTATTCTATTTTTCAAGGTTTTATGTAAACATTCTGTTATAGATTCGTATAATATTTTCTTAGTAAACTGTTAAAGAATAAAAAAAATAGGAAAACAAAAACAACTACGAGGTAGTATGGTATTCATGGTAGGTGTACCTACATTTCAATACACTAGGATTTTTATGTACTTATTCATTACGCTTTCACCACTGCAAATTGCCTAAACTTTCACCACCATGCATCCTGTGCTATATTAGTAAATCCACCAAGTGATGTTCATGGGTGCCTTTCAGAACACTTTAAAATCTAATGAAGACAGTGGTAGAGTTGTTATCTATAAAGTTTGCAACAATGGTGACACCGTAATACAAATACATAAAAATCGAATTGTAGATAACTATTTTAGTATTTTTTGTATAGTATATGTAGATATTGTAACTAAGCATGCATTATATTATTTGGTTTGGAGTTTTTGGACACTAGTATTCTAACAGGTGTAATCATACTTTTTCTAATGAATTGAATAAAATCACACAAGTTACTCGCTTCCATTATCACAACACAATTTTCCTCATTTTACCTCACATTGACTTTCACCCTATTTTTCCTCTTGTGGAGATCATTATTTGAGACTCAAAATGTTGTATGTACTATAAATACGTAATACTATTCTCTATTTATGTACTTAACTTTATACATACATACAAACAAATGCACTTACAGATCTATTGCTAAACATTTTTGTTTAATATATGTATGCATGCGTCATTCTTGCTAGCAGCAAGATTCTCCAAAACCTATATTTATATGTATTACATCCTTACATTATAATACTTTATCTTTATATGAATGATTTTGCATTTGCTATGTATATATAAGCACTATGTATAAGTCCATTTAAGCTGCCAATACATATTACATGCAGATTTAATACTTACGTAATACCTCAAGTACATATACAAAGGTAAGTCCTTAGGATTATTTTAATAATACTACCTTTAAATTATGTATCTACAAATGTACATGTATGTTTGTATACAGAAGCAAAAGTTGAGTGTGTGAAACAAAACTAGTACATATATTCTAGTAAAAGATAAATCTCCCTTAAGGATTAGCATTTTCATCCATTACATGATTACATACATATACTACTTACTCGTCCGTGAGTATCTCGCACATGGCTTACAATAAATAAACTAAAACTATGGAATAATATAATTCGATCGTTTATTTTCTCTGAAATGTACTAAGTTTCAGCTTTATCCTTCCACATAAACGTGCTGCAAGACTGTCTGCTGGCTATTGTTGGGATTATTGGTGTTATTCCTATTTGCCCACATTGATCCTTTTGCTAAAGATGGATTAGGCCCTTGAGCATTGGTTTGAGTGCCTTGTCGGAAAGTTGGATTCGGTCCTCTGCTCAAAGAACTCGGCCCACGAACCTTGATGTAATTTGGCCTGTAGAAATAAAAAATATATAAGTAAGAGATCCATCACGTCTTTTTTCAGCGTAGTTATAGCGTAGAGAAAGTATGTGGGAGAAAGCCCTATGATAAGATAAGAAATCTAATCTACTTTCCTATTGCATTTAACACCTTGGTATTGGTATATGCTTTTGGGTAGAATTGTCAGATAATGAAGGACTATATATACTTAGTGGGCCACAAATTTTTTCTGAACTTGTAATTCAACCAATGCAATAATAAATAACTACAAGTATAACATTTGCCCCAACAAAACATTTAATTTTCCACAATTTTTACTAAAACGGCATAGATTGCTACTATGAGGCATAAAGTAAATAGAAGAAAGTGGATGTACATACTGAATAAGTGATGGATTGGGTCCTTTGGCATATAAGGAATTGGGGCCTTTGGCTTTCTTGCTAGACATTATGTATTCTTTCTCCTTGTCAGATTTGATGTTGAATAGGCTGTAAAATAAAGAAGCACACATTCATTCTAGTTTTGACAAATGTTATACACATGTACCCAAATGTGTTTGAAAAAGAGTTGTAAAAAGTGATATCTTAAAAGGTATCGTGTTCATAGAACATTCACTTAATTGAATGATCGATATTTCTTTAGCGTGTGTTACATACTTTGCAATGAAGTTCTTCTTCCTGGATTTAACTTCCAGTTCATAGTATCCTGAATCGACATTCTCCTCGCTAGAATCCACAGAGTCCCTTTTGACTAATCCAGAACGGTTCTCCTGGTTTTGGTTTTTACTCATAACTACTTCAACTACCTCAGCCAAGGTAGCATCGTCGGCAAAGCGGACTAATGGAAAAGAAAACATGAATAATTTATTTCGCTTTTACTCCTAGATTAAACAAAAGAAGAAAGAAGAAACTAAGGAAGTTCTTGTGAGTGAGGAAATTAAGTTATATATCTACTATATGCGTGTAGTTATAGTTTGTATTACTTCTTCTGTGTTCTTCCTCCCCAGAGCCTTTGGTTGAAATATCTCCTGTAACAAAAGGCTTAAATTCCTCAGGAGTTTGTGGACCAACTTCTTGAAGCAATCGCTCCGTTTTCTCTTTCTCAAATTGCGCTGCTTCTAATGCCCATGAAATGAATCTTTCTGGAAGATTTGGAAACTTTTTGACTAGATATGCTTTTATATCCGATTTCTCATGATTAGACAAATGTGGTCGGGCAGCTTTCATTATTGGAGTTGGGAATGGGGATTCAACCGGCTCTCCCATTGCAATGTGATATTGATTCACAACTCTCTGCTGATCCAGAGCTTTTTGACGCTTTTCTATCAATGTTTTCACCTCCAGCCATTTCTGTCGAGCAGGTCTACAAATTCAGAGTTAATTCAGTTTAATAAATTATATTCACACAATCCGGGCATAGAAAACTTTAAAAAATGAGAGTAATATGCAAATGTCTGCGAAATTATATAATCATACTTAATCATCAGCTACACAGACATAAATAACGCACTTTTTCTATAGAACATCAGGCAGGCGTAATGTACTTTTTTTACAATAATCATATTAAAAATCCCTTAGGATGTATATTAACTTAGGTTTTCTACAAAAGTTTTTTGAGTTAGAGATGAGTTAGCGAGTTTGGGTACTACTCCATGAAAAAGTGAGGTTCGTTTAAGCAATGCAAGGATTATACTTCTACAAGGTGTCTCATCATCATTAGCTTCCTATGGCTAGAGTAGTTCAAGAACTAAGAAATACTGTAGAAAAGGTAGAATAACTCATCTGTGGTAATAATATTTTAGCGCGTTGATGTAGCAAAAACGATATTGGACAAAAATCCGAAAATAAGTCACTATTCTACAGTTTGTCACGGTTTCCCCAATATTCTGACTACAATAAAATTGTATTTTGAAAAAATGTCTGTTGCTACTATATCGATATCGCATTCTTGATTTCCATTGGTGATTGGTATATTATCGTGATCAAAAAGATAAGCTTGCACTTTTTGTCAAATTTTTGGAGAAAAGGTAGGGTATTCGTAAAAGTTTAAAAAAGACTTTTAAAAAAGCAAAAAAGTATTCTAGCCATGAGAGGCAAATGGTTATGAAACAGTCTGTATTTTATGATATGTATAAATATTTTTAAGGAGATATTCAATCGTATATAGGTAATAGATATCCACATCATCAACTGATCGCATCAAGGAAAACTAAACCCAACAAATACTCACTTGCACGGTGGTGTTCTTGTGAATCCTTTTTTCAGCATTTTCTCCGATGCTTTTTGTACATTATTCTCACACGATGAAAGTACATCCAAGAGGAAAGTCTCGTCTGCCGCAGGGAAGATTCCTTTCATGTACTTTAATTTCATCTTCGGACTTTTGGGAGTTTTCATCTCCTCTCGCACCTGAGGCACATTGGATAGAAAAAATAATGAAAAGTATCCCGTATACTGCATAAAGCCCAAAATTCTAATAATATCATCCAAGGAAACATTCTGATGCTACACAGTAGTGTATAAAGTTATAGGAGGAAGATCATATCCCGGTCTTTCCCTTCTATTTCTGGAAAGTCCTATATTTTCGAAGCTTCAGCTGCTGTACTAATATATTACATAAGTAGGAAAGTAGCTTACCATGTGCAGATGGGGAGACATGGACAATTGTGGAGATCCCCATCTCGTTGTGAACAAACTTCCAGCAGAGGACTGGTTATTACTGAATTTCAACAAAGATATTGGAGTCCCTGTTCGTGCAGGACTTCCAGTCGTGTAGCTAAATGAAAAAATAATGATGACTAATTAAGTTGTAAATACTACAAATGCATGTTATTGCTGCCATTTACTAGACTAGGTCGGTAGACTAATCCAGAAACGACAACAGGTTCGTGCATTTAATGGGTTAATAAATAATAAAAGAAGATTAAGAAATTAATTTGTCATTAGTGCCGAGTTTTCGTGCACAGTTGGTAAAACAGGCAAAATAGACTTAGGTTTTATAATTATGTGGATTACCATTACCACTACCGGTAAACATTGAAAGCCATTCTAGATACTTAAGATGTACTTCCATGAGAAATTACTTTCTGATAAATGATAACTTATAGAAACAATTAGAAATATATTTGAAATCTTGTGTACTAATTAAGAATTCAATTTTTTAGTTGGGCGTGGACGAGAAGATTACAATAATATAATGTAGTCATATGAGTGTTCATATTGGAATTTGGATAATTAGATTAATTGATCGAAAATGAGTGTCCTACAAAAACGATTTTCACGAAATTCAAAATGTTACGTAGTAGACGATGAAAGCGGTGAAAGTGCAAAGGTGAAAATGCATTTACTGTTTACTCTACTTAATTTTGTAGTTTTGTAGAAGACATCTGTATAGTATACTTATAATTAGGTCGTGACACAATAAAATACGAACACATAATTATTAAATAAATCCGTCCATTTTTAGCATCGAGCCTCTATTTAGAACTTACCTGTTCATTTTCATCGGTGAGTTAATTCCAATTGACTTGGAATCTCCTGGAATGGATGTCACCGTGTCTGTATCTCCATCTTTTCTCTGCGATAGTTCCAATTGACACGCAATATCCGATATGAACGGATGTTTTTCAACTTGCAAGGCGGAAACGACAAGTGTAGCTCGGTTGTGGTACCTTTTCCACAAAAGTTAATAAAGTTTTCGACATTATTACGGGTTCATATTCGCAATATCGTCGGCTACAGATGAAAATACCAACAAATCGGAATCTGTTAGAATGAAAGTAACGGGAAACCAGATACTATAACAGTAATAGTTTTCATCCTAAAGATATTTGTCCTTCCAGGCAATTTAATTCTGAAGAGAAAATGGGTTTCCATCATTTTCATATTAAAGAGAATTAGTTTCCCCTTCATTGTCACTTTCATTTATTGCCGACGATGTGATACACATAGATATATAAAGCATTGTTTGCTTGCAAGGTAAGGTATTGAAAAAGTGTGTTAGGCCTACTTGTGAAATAAGTGTCTGATATGAGGCTCTCCAGCAGTAGGGAATAAAGCGCAGACCGCTCTGTAGGCTGTTTCCGTATCGCAATTAGAGAGAAAGCTGGAAGGAATTCCGCAATACGAAGAACTGGAGAAAGACCTGGCAGACTGGGGCCTCTCGGTGGAAGGCTCCCCTCCTGAAGTTGCATGTTGTTGGAGATTCAGATGGTTATTGTTGTGAACCTGGACTGTACTCTGACTCTGATGGACATTTTGATTCTGGTTATTATTGCTGTTAGAAGAAGACGGCGGTCGTAGCTGGACTATTTCATTGTGATGGATGGAAGCATTTCTCGGCGGCGGTGTGGGCAATGGGGCAATTCTTGGCGAACCGCCTAAACGTGGTGATGAGCCTCTTCGGTGCAAAGTGAATCCACGTAAACTCGGAACTGGGCTAGACCAACGACTCCCACCGGTATCCTGTAGGATAAAATGCGTGAAATCATGCTGCCTCCCAACATCACGAAAACAATAAACAAACTTTCAGGAAATCCGCTAAGACACAATATCACAAACGACATATTCAACAAAATCATACAGTTTCAAATACATGCACTAAATACACAACAACAGTCACGTGTTTCATCAGTGAAATCAGCACTAGAAAAATTATTCAAACAGTAAAGTTCACTATAAATACGTCGACAATCGGAGAAAGTTTTCTACAGTGCAAAACTACATAATTGAAAATAATTAGCTAGAGATAAATGGTAAATGTACATAAGCTTTCTCCTACTTTCTCCATAATGACAAAGACAATTTTCTAAAAAATTAAAATATAATTCCTGCTCTATGGAATTTGCTTGTCATCATCTTTCACAGTCAATATTGCAATTAGATCACCATACATAAAAATGATTCTGTATTGTGTTTAAATGTTTTCTACTATATTTGTATAGGTAGACTTGTTTTCATTATATTTTGCATTGTTATACGGATCGATTTATTTTATTTAGTTACATGTTGCATTAAAGTGAAGACAATAGGGCAATATCAGTTACTGTGAAGGTAGAAAGCACCGAAAATGATAAATATGCGTTTTTACATGCAAAACTTTAGAATAATTATGCAGTGAGTGATACTCTGTAATTTACATAACTTGTACTTGCAGATATGATAAAATGGTGTTAAGGGGGCATCCAAATAATTAGGAACAGTTTGTTCCAGCCAAAAGCAAAAGTTTTCAAAGACTGTATAAAAGGTTGGCGTTGGTATTGGTGGTTTGGTTATACAGATATAAGCTACTTAGTGTATGGTTGCCGTCGAATTTCTGTCCACTAAAAGAGAAATGGAAACATGAGTGCAACGATTTGCAAAATGAGAGTGAGTAACAGTTGAAGGGAGCATCGAAGTTAGAGTTAGCTTTTGTTAGCTCGTTAACTTTTACCAAGAGAAATTAAGGGTAAAAGGAACTAAAACTAAATGCTAACTTCCAGTTCCATCCCATTCCATCCATGTCTGTCTCATTTCTCCAGTAGAGAATACAGAACTACGTAGAATAGTGATTAATAGCTCATGTCAAATTTCCGCGAGTCCACTTTATTTAGCTCACAAGCGTAGGGAATTCGATACTTAATTGACTTCCTACATGTAACGTGATGTGATCTAACATACCCACCATTAACAAATATCTATTCTTCTACTTTTTCATGCTTTCTTTCAACTTTCGATTGTATCATTTACTATAGTACTCTACTGTGTATTTATTTACGTTGTAAATATACATAATACCGTAAATCTCTAAGTTGATCTCTGGTCTCTTAGAACTCCTACATTAATTACTACTTTTACTTTAGCTAATAGCTCCCGGGTCCTGTAACTAACTTTGCATGTGTTACTTTTTAACTTTTTATGTTACTATACCTATATATAACCGGCCAGTCCATAGCTGACCCACTAAACATTGTGTATTATCTTTCCCCAGAGATTAAATTATGAATTTACGGTTTACATACACCTTGAAGGCTACCTTATATGTATCTTCGACGTAAGTTTTAAACAATAAAATTGCCAAAACATTCTCTTTGTTCTTTTCGCCAAAAACATATTAAATATTTTCCCTTGTGTTATTTAGCTTCTATTGTTTTACAGAATATGGACAGGTACAGTAAAAGGGATATCTCTATTATGGTTTCAATTTTCAAAGCCCATACATCTATTTTTACTCTGTACACAAGTACTTATTAACCCTTAGCCTGCATGTCTACAAAACATCATAATAATCTTCTAATAAAACTAGAGCAAAGAACAACAGGTAAAAATTTTTACTGTGCGTTGCAGGGTGTACTAAGTACTTTGTATTATCAAAAATATTAGAGAATTCTTACGTATTTATTTACACTTTACAATCTAATCAGCTCCACTATATAATACCTATACATACTACATATACCTACTCATATAAAAAAATTATATCCACACTTTCTACTATTTGTCTCAACACATTACTTTCACTTACAAACATGGCACGAGCTCTCCATTGCAATGCTTGCCCTTGCCAGTAATCATTGTTACTATACAAGAGTTGGCTTGAGCACACGATTCTCTATATTGTATCCCATTCAGCATTAAAGATGATATTTTTTACTTTTAATTATATGTGCAATTATAGTAAGTCCGAATTAGACATACTAGTATAATATATGTATTGGTGTAGAAGACCACAAAATTTGCAAATTCTAATTTGACACATGTTACTTAGTTTAATTAGCATAGCAAATATTATGTGGAAGGACAATCCACCCGGCTGTTTTGTTAAAATCCATGAGCAAATGAAACTGCATAGAGACATGCATAATGCTCACACGATATACATCTTTGTTACAAAGGGGATATTTTTCTACCAATATTTACAAACTTTTGTGGCTTGTTCCATTAGCATACAGCCCAACGATACAACCTAAGGTACTACCTAAATGTTTTCGAAATATAAACTGAGCATAAAATAATTTCCTATAGTGAATGATCCCCAAACATATTTAAATACGTATCGTTTCGTTAGATGCACCTATGAACATTAAGTACATATTGCGAGCTCCTACATGTACTATGTATGTCGTAGACATTAAGACCTATCAGACGGTATAAGGCATTAATTCCTAGTCAGTAGGACGTATGTACTAATGCCTAGGCAGTAAGACCCTGCCCCATTAAGGCAGTAAGACCTATCATGCTGCCTAGGCCTAGGTATTACATAGGTCCTACTGACTAGGCAGCAAGGCCTTACTGCTTGCAGGGTCTTACTGTCTACGACATGTATACTATAATACATTTTTGTAAGCACACAAGTACATACGAAGTTCAATTAGCATAACCTTTAGCATTTAGCCTTTTGATAATGTCAACACTTGACAACCATTTTAACCGACTGCGATTCCTGCATACAAACTGCGTATTACCAGCACCCGATCGACCCAATTAGATTACATTAACGTATATTACATACTTAGAAATAATTTATAGCTTTCCGAGAGTCCCTATATTAGAATTCTCTCTATATGGGTAGAATATAATTACTTTGTCATTATATTGTTGAGTACTATGTATATTACATAATAGCTTCTCCTTTTCACTCAACTTATGATGATAAGGGAAACTATGAATACCTAACTAAATTATCTACCGACAACCACAAACTTTCAGCTGCAAATGAATACTAACTTGTCTCAAATAATTTTCCTTTACTTAGAATAACCTTGGTCTTTCTTCTTAGCTAACCTAACCTACATAACTATTAACTACTATGTATAGCCAAAGCGTACATAACCAGTAGTCCCATTAACAATGTTTTAATATCTTTAATATTTAATTATCATAAAATGAGAAATTTACATTATTTTGACTGTGAAATGAAAAGGTATAATTGTATCATAAATATGTAATCTATTCCAAATGGTTTATTACAAATATTTATTTCTTTTTGTATTATTGTGACAGGCTGGTAAGAATTGCTCTAATTACTTAAAATCGTGAATTTTAATTTTGACTGATTTGTGATTTGATTGCTTTATTAGGACAAGTATTGTCTACATCATCACAGTTCAGTTTGAAAACATAGATTTGTATACAAATTCTTTGCGTTTGTAAAGAATACTTTAAGTAAGAAAGGTAGCTTTGGTATGTATTTACTATGTACTACAGTTAAAACTTTAAAGTTTAGAATCCAATGTGCAATAGAATAAGATAGTAGGCAGAATGAATAAAAGATATAAAGTATGACTATTGTGACCTGTTTCGGTTTTGTGTCCCTTGTCTCGTCTCAGGCATTAAAATCTAGCCAGCCTTACATATAATCCTAGATCTTAGTTTCATATCACATTCAGTCAACAGAACAAATAGTTACTGTGTACCTATGTACATATGCTGACTTGACTGCCTACGCATTCAGAATCTGAATAATACTGATAGAAAGTAATAGTAAGTAACTCTTTTCTTTGTATACTTACTACTTACATACCAATATATATTATGTGGTATGTAGTTATATAAATGTGGATACATGCGTCGTAGGCACAATTTTCGCAATGTATTATCAATACGTAGCTTTATAAAGTATTTTTTCCAAAGATATGTGCAATGTTAGGCTTTTTAGTTAGTAAATCAGCCTAATTTTACTTTAAAGCCCAGGTTAACAAGGTTTTTCCACAATTATAAATTTGTAGCACATAAGCCTAACGTGTCATACACCATTGAAAAGGAGCCTATAAAATTGGTTAGTTTCTCTAAAAATAAATATAATTCATAAGTGGGTCCCTGTGCCTTGCATGCTGCGCCTATGACATTTATACAATTGATTGTATTATGTATAGGTATAGTACATACCCTACCTCATACCATAACCTTTGTAACTCTGGACCTGGACTACTGGAAATAATAATACTTTAGAAGAAGGACTGGACTTGGACTGCATGCCGATGTGTTTAGGTTCAGAGTTAACATGAACATGCCATGCAATACCATGCATTCAGTTAGAATACCAATGCAATAAAATAGAATACATCAACATAAATGTGTACTTATGTACATAAGAAGAGCTTAAACGTAGAAATATATAGAAGAACACGTAAAGAATATGGAAATGTATTTGTTTTGTATTTGTAATGTGTGACATGTCTGTAAGTGGCTGACCTCGAAGTAGGCAGTTGGCTGAGTGATCGCAATGTGGTACGGCGGAGTTGGAATTGAATACAGACGAGGATCTTCCCATGTTGTACTCTTGGCCGTGTGGTTGATAAAATACCTGCAATAACACAACACACTCATTAAATATTTATATCATTTGTTCCTACGATAGTATAACGTGCTTAGCTATTTAACTAATTGTCTCAATAAACATCCAAATCTGTTTATACAATTTATTGACAAGAAATACAATAACTTTCAAAGTTACTTAGGTAAATACTCAATTTATTTCTGTTTTGTTACAAACATATATTAAACGTACTCATATACTGTACATATTAAGCATTAACTTATCTTTAGCTTAGCGTGTTCAATACGTGTAGCCTCCACATACATAATACATATGTAGCATAGTAAACATGTGTCTAATGTAAACAAATTCCATTCCTTGACTAAGTTTTGAGAACTCTGCTATTGTATTACAACATGCAAATGTAAAATTAATTGAAGCTCTACAATTTCTCTGAAACTAAGTTAATTTCCGTACTGTCCTACGTAAAACATTTCTATAGATAACTATTAATGAGTTTATTAGAGTTTGTTATAAACGTAAAGACATGTGTGAAGGGTTTATGTTTACTATACACTATGTACTATAGTTGAAGTGATATGTAGACACATGTATTTGTATTTACATTGTGAAAATATAGGACAAATATTGATCCTTTCAGTTAATTAAGCTAATTAACTGTTTACTAGCGAAGTTTTTCTATTTTTATTTGTACCTGTGTACTTTTTTTTCCTTTGTGAATGGGGATGTGACATTTTACACCACGGACACCCCCATTTGGAGGATGGCCCCTTTTTTGAAAAAGAAACAATGAGATTTGAATGTTTTTAATTAGGTTTGTTTAAATAAGCAAAACTGCTAATTCCCTGAAAATACAAATTCGCGTGTCGCGGTGTATAATGTCCTAACTGGCCAATTCAAAGGAATCTTTAGTTAAAATGTCAAATGAAAGGCATCAGTTCAATGTCAGATCAGAACGTAAAGCTGTACTTGAGTAAATTGAAGTATATTTTGTTATCTTGAGTAGGGAAATGATAGAAAAGCTTATTTTATGGGCACTTAGGCTTGAAAGATAGAGAGATCAAGTATAATAGGCAATAAAAGTAAATAAATCAATCTGCGATTGTATAAATTGTATTGTGCATTAGATTTGAAGTTGTTTTAATTTTAGATGAAGTGAGATCTACGAAGATCTGAAGTCTGACTCTGCATTCTGCAAATTGTATAACCCTGGAATCGTATTCCTACTCAGGAGACTCTGGATATATTTTATGCCATTCTATTAGCTTAGTTTGGTACTTAAGTTAGTTGCCGGGCCTTGCCTGGCTTGCTTGGCGTGACAAATAGCGACAGTGGATTCGGATCGGATATTATTCTGGAATGGTGTGATGTGGCTTGGGATTGTGAAATTGTGATGTTATGTAAGCCGAGTGAGCAGAAGAGAATTGAGTGACTGAATTCAGAATTCAAGTGAACTGACTGGAGTCACTGGAGAAGTACAGAGGAAGGACAATATAGTACAATGAATAGTGGAATGAGGAACCCGATCCAGATAACCCGACGGAAGAGCGTGAATTGAATTTCAATGATCTTCTGCTCTAGAGGGTGACTCACTTACTATGCCATTAGAGCTTACATAAAGAAGCCTCCAATCCTATTCTATGACAAATGCAGTGGCAGAGGATTCTTTTAGTCCCAAAATCAAATGTCGTATCCAATAAAGTACGTATGATTTCATGTTTTTATTAATTCTACAATACTAATGCTAACTGACAATACTAATAGCAGATTTTGTCAACCTCAAACTTCACTTACGAATGACAATCCCCTTTTACTTACGAGAAAATCTTTTTTATGGTACAAATCCTTATTACCCTTATATGTATAGTATATATATATATTTAGGTAGCTCTACTATAATTATATATCTTAATAGATAGATTTACTTAATAGGTCTTTATATCCGTTTGTATGTATTTATGGTCTTATACTTGTCCTAAAGATCATTTCCCTGATTTGCTCAATGTAGTGTAAAATTATACAATAATAAGGACAGATCTTGAGTAATTGGCAGTGTTAGTGAAGTTGAAATAAGGATTACTTTATGTAAAAGATGTGTCTGGAGATATAAATGTCGTACAGATAAGGTTTCGTGTTTTATATCCTGTCATGGGACCCTATTCTGATGATAATCATATTTTTCTAAAGTAACCTGTATATTATAGAGTAGTTACTAAAATTGTACACGCTTAAATAATAATAAATGGATGCTGATTTGACTATTGCATGCAACAAATTGTAGCGTATCTTAATTTCCTAATGGAAAAGGGTTTGTAAAAAAACATGTACTATATAGTAAGACATTATCACACATTAGGCAAGTTTGACAAATTATTGGTTGTATTTGTAGGTACACTTTTACCTATGTAGCATTAGTTAAAATCAAACCTATTATTATTTGTAAAATATTTATATTACTATTTTAGTATCAATGAAGTAGATCCACAATTTAAGTAGATTATAATACAAATATAGAAAACTAATAAATTTTCGAGTGAAAACCTGAGGATGTAAGAAACAAGGGCTAAAAATAGCGAATGATCTTATGGTGACTTACAGTCGGCTTGTTTTCGGTTCAATTTTACATTCCCAGCCGTGAGGCAAAGGGCCCAATCCATACGCCTCCATCTGGTGTATTATATCCCTTCCCTTACAGAAAGTTTTTTGCTTTAAATTCTTGTGAAGGGTTCCCTTATGTTCATAGCACACTTACGTAAGACCCTTATATCATATGATGTGTTTATACATACTATATATACTTCTGGTGTTTACTTATGTCTTTGGAATGTCTATTCAATACTGGATACAGTTTTATACACAATTACACAACCTCATTCATTTATTTTTAATAAATCGTGGTGAAAGCAGTTTTCACAATTATAATTATTAACTTTCTCTTTAGTGCAACACTAGATGCACTCTTTTAATTATTATCGTAAAAATATGTTCACAAAAGCCACCCCACGAGAGAAAAAGTGTAATACTTTTGGTGATCTAAAGTCACATTTTATTTAATGGTATTGACGTTTTTGTAAAATCCTAAGAGGATAATTAATACTTTCTCCTTCACACTTTCACAGCTCACAGTTTAATGTTCCAAGTGTCAAAGTTTTCTGTCCTTGAAGTGTGACAAATGGGACAGATTAATCTTGACTGGAGAATACTCTCCAGTTTTTTCTTCAGAACGTAACTCCAGTTTTGTCTGAGTATAATAAAAATTTCATTCAGAACTTCAGGCTTCAAACTGTCATGTCAAATATAACAAGTCGATCTTAAAAGGAAAGTTTTCTTCGTGCTTCTTAAATTATTAGTTTTAATCTTCATCTAATGAAAGACAAGTTAATTTCTTGTTAACATTCGGATTTTGTGATTGTGATATGATGTTGAAAGTGGAGAAAATTTTCATCAAATCAAAACGGTTTCTTCTTGTACATAAGAAATAAATTTTCTAAAACTACAGGTTAGCAAACTAAATATTTTCTCTTTTAAATATTTAGGAATTTATTTGTAAAATTTTGTATATTTTTTATTGAAAGAAAGAACTGGATGGTTTAAAGTTTAGCTGGTTCGGTCTGGATTTTGTTCTGGATCTTTTAGTGTTGTCTGGTCATGAGTTTGAATTTCGAATTGGTGAAAATAGACAGTAAAGAGTATTCTATTGGGATGGATTTTAATAGTAGTTTCACATGGAAAGTTGACTTTCTCCACTATTTGTATTTTGTGTTTACCGTTCTTTCTTGACTTTTATTTGCACGGTTCGAGCCAATTGGTTCCAAACGACTCGATTCGAGAGTGCGAGCGTCTTATCGTCTTCCTCTTGATATGATAATAGTTGTTAAGTAGTAGTTTCTCACTGGGAACCATCACTATCACTTTCTTCTGCAGTGATACATATAAACAAACGTTTCTGAAGTAAAACTATAATACTTTCTCCTTAAAAGTGGCTATTGCGGCTCTCTTAAAGTTAAAAAACTATTTTCACCTTTCTTTTCTTTAGCACTATATATTTATTAAAGTGAATGTATTAATAGTACTTTGGTTTTGGTTTGGCTACACTTTCTCTTGGCTGGTGAAAGTAAATAAATATTTTTTTGAAGCCTGTGCCTATATAAACACGCAGGACATAAGTATATGTTTACCTATTCTGAATTTACTTTCTAACCTATTCAATACTGATATTTTAGCTTTCACTTCTGCTGTTATGTTGAGTTGTTGTGATAAATATAAACTGAAAACTCAATTGGGAAAGAAATGTATCGTGTCGCGTTTTGTCGCTTCTTGGGGCTTAGTGTAAAGTAAAGTACACTTTTGTGGTGTCCTGTATACTATATTATGTATGTATGTAGAGTAAATGGAGTAATAGTAAGCATTATCCCATGCTTGGCTATCCTCGCTATTCTACTCTCCATGTATTCAAAGAGAAAATCAACCAAGCGTCTTTCTCTAGGTAGTGATGCGATAATATTGTTTTGCTTCTAACTGTACTGTATGCTAAGTTGGTGTGGTGTGCATCTATGTAGTAAGTACCTAGAGATATTGTAGAAAGGAAGACGGGACTACATAGTAGAATTTAGAGTCTGGAGATAGATACTAGCAGAGAGTTGCTGCTGGAGCCAATTCCAGTTTTTTACGCTTCTCCAGTCAAGTCAGAGTGTGCGGACTAGAAGAGAAGAGAGAGGCAAGAGAGGAGTATGAAAAGTCAAGTCAGGACTCCAGCACTCTTCTATATCGTTTCCAGAATTAGGATTGCTTGCATTGTATTCCTCTTCGTAGACTTACTATTTGTATGTATGGCAAAACTGGAACCAGAGACTCAGCCATATAGTTGCTCAGCAATACCAAAACTAAAGGAAGGAAAGCAAAACCAAGGCAGTACTTACTATAAGCACCTTATAAATTATATGCATGTACATACATTGGTATAAGTCCTAGGAACACAGGACAGTAATCAATAGGGCACACAAATATCCTATAAGCTTCCAACTTTTCAACACTTTTATTAGAGAAAACCAAGACGTTAAAAGTCGAAATGGATTTTTCTATCTTGTTTTAATTACTCATGATAACTTTTCCACAATGAAACGCACAACAAAGATTTGGCTTTCAAAATTTGACCAAAGTGCGGCAAAAATAACAATTTCTAAGCGTGGAAATAAACAGTGCCAATATTTTTGCAGGTATATAAATATCTATGTTTTATATACCTGCATTCTTTAAATACGTCGACACGTTAAACCCTAAGAATTCTTATTGCACTGTCAAATCAATTTTATCTCGTGAAGCCCTAAAATCAGAGGTAACAATTGGTAGGTCTAGGTTTGCGAAAGATACCTCTGCGTTGTGGTATTGCGTGTCTACGACATGTGTCTAGCAGTGTTTACATACTTAAGTACTATATAACATCAGTATTCTGAAGAAACCGTTCATATAAACATATTAGGTAAGGGAGAAAGCAAAGTCTTGTTCTACCGAATGTGAACTGAACTACCAAGCGAACAAGCTTAAAGAAATCGTAGAGGAAAGCTGAAAACTTAATCCTTTATAAGGAATATTATAGTAGCTACTCTGCAGAAGACAATACCTTCCTATTGTACTATAATATTTCATACACAAGCAAAAGTATCATATTATATTAGAATATACATTTAATATGCTGACGTATGCATCTATATAATATATCTTCAGTATATATTTAGTAGTATATGTGTAAATTACTTATTTATATATATTTTTCTTGCATGCATAGTAATATAAAGATATGGAGCTGCTCAAGTACCTATCTCCTATATTACACTTTATGTATTAATTCTGTGTGCATAAAGGTATAGCGAAACAGGATGAGAATAGATTGCTTTGCTTCGGCTGTGTTCTATGTGTGCGTGAAGACAGAGATATATGAACTTTGAAAAGTATGAAGATAATAATATGCGATAGGGAAAGGGAGCAAACCAAGCCAAGCCACCCATGTGAATGTGAATGGCGAAGATATTATAAATGCGGGTCGGATAGGAGAAAAGCATTATTGTCTGGAGCACGGACTGGAAAACTGGAATGGGAAAGTGTATTTTATGTATTCTCCAATAGTGAACGCACATAGGACACGCCAGGCCATGCCAAACCAGCCAGACACACTGGATTTGCTATCCTTTTTCCACGTATGCATTAAATTACATTACTCAGATATAGGCTTCTTAACATGGGATAGATAGGGAGAATAGAAAAGTATGGAACATGACAGTCCACAGTCCCGGACAATTCACTGCGTCGGTTCCGTTGTTGTCTACATGCTCCAGCAGTTCCAGTTCCAGCCTAAACTTGCTTTCTATTTTTCTATGTGTTATTCTGTATCTTAAGCTGTACATACTACATCACATACTATAGAATGTTTTATAAACAAAAAGAAAAGGACAGAAGGGAATCCAATCCAAATGGTTCTGAATTGAACATTGAACTGAGCTTACTAACGTAACATCAGTAACGCGATGGTATTATGTTGTAGTGATGTTTTGTATTGCATTGCATGTGGTAGTTGCTTGGCCTGGCCTGGGTTGCTTTAGTTTGCTGGTTTGGTTTGGTTTGGTTGTGCAGGAAAGTGTCTTGCCTTTACACTTGCACTTAAATATCGTTAGAGTATTATAGTGCATACTCGTTCGTGGTAAAGCTTGGGCTAAATGGATATTTCTCTTTTATTGCACTCTGAATGGATATTGCGTTGAAATGAATGCAAAAATTCTACATTAGGAAAATAATCATGTAGGCTTTCTTATGTCGGCTTTCTTTCAACGAAACAAGGGAACGGAAGGTTATCAAGGCAAAAGGGCGATGCAAATGGGATCTGATGTGAAATCATAAACTAAAAGTAATGGTTATGTAAATGAGCACACTAAACTCAGAATTCTGTACATGTACAGACAGACAGAACTAGTACTGTGTCTGTATGTGAGAAAGATACATTTTGTTTATAAATGTTGTAGGCACACAATTCCAAAAGGCATATTGTGCCGTGGCTTATATGTACTATAGGTACTTTCCACTGTGTCATTATTTTTCCTTTTTAAGATCGAACGTAATAGCAAGATACAAAAATATTTACTTTGCCTAAAAATTGCGGAATAATAAGTGTTTTGTTGGGCGCTTAGTATTGTTGCGGATTTTTTGGTAAATAAATGTAGAAAATTTTGGAAAAACATTTGTCAGGACAGAAAAAATATTTTGGGGGTGCTAGTTATGTAGGCTGCTAGAATTATGCGTATAAGTGTGATAAGCCTTTCTTGTTTTCTTGTAATTTTCGTTGCTCTTGATCTTAGTGTTTTAGTAGCTAAAATTACATAGGAAAAGTACCTATTTAATAGAAAGCTCATACATATTACAATTACGGGATTCATGAAAAAAATTTAAATTATTGTATCTGTGTTTTGAAATTAAGTATGTAATTTAAATATTAGCTGAAATATATTAAAGTGCCTTTAAATTAAATTAGGCATATCTGAATAAATGAAGTATTCTTATACTGTATTAGGTATAGTAGTCTCTTTAAATAATGTCGTATTTAATTAATATATTTTGCTGGACACAGATTTTTAAAATCAGTTTTGAAATAGCTTCTAATAAAAAACTTTAACTTGCTCGATAGCACTGTGTGCCCATGGCATATAATTCTCGTAGTGTCTTTTGTATACAAGTGTGCATAATTATATTCCTTTCGCCTTTTCCCTTCGTTCTTTTAGTGTATCTTTTAGTAGTGCATTTTCGTCCCAGGGAGTATTGTACAAGAAAGAAAATAGGGAGCGTTGACAACACGAAACCCGACCAAGCCAACAGCCAACCATTCCAGGATGACATAGAAATCTTTATGAAAATATAAACCCTGGAATGGATTGGAGTGGTTTGGCTTGGATTGGCTGGGGATAGGAAAGGAAACTGGTCTGGAATTCTGGAATCCAGTTGGATTTCTCTCTTTTATTCCATTTGCTTACTTCCTTACATGAAGATAAGGAAGACGCGCAAAAAGAAAGTAAGTTTTCTTTGTAAGCGCCCGATGCGATGAAAGTAACTTTCCTAAACGAACAGCTCTTTGTCAATACCTATATACTTAGTGTCTATCTATCTATTGATGTATTTTTTGCAAAGGTAACAGTAAAGGGAAATACCTATAGGTATTACTACATACATAATGCATACTCGATAGAAATTCATTGGAATACTTAGGAGTATAGGTACACTTATAGTGTGAGATATTTATCCCTAAAGATAAAATACTACTTCTTAGGTGAGTTTGCTTTAGCTATAAAAGTTCTTTTCATGATTCACTCGGTAGTTAGGCTCGGACTGGGCCGATCCCTCCCGAATTTTCGGTTTCAACCTTGACTTGCACGAGAGAAAGAGCGAGGCCTGGCCTGGAGATCAGTGCAGAGCAGATCACATCATATCAGAGTAAACGAACGTAATAGTAGTAACTGTACCTACTTTACTATAACTACTTACAGCTCACTAGCTGCATTATGATACATTCCCTATGCTTTCTACTTATGTATGTACAGATAGTATAGCATATGTCCCTCTTTCTAAAATGCGCTTAACACTACATAAATGAATGTTGTATGATACTCAAGTTTGATTTACGGGTTCATATATTGTTTTCTTTTCCTTCCTAAAGTTTTTTCTTATTGTTATCTGTGTTATTCTAGTGCGCTGGTACTTTCACCTACAATACAGAATTTATTTTTGCGAAATTAGCTCGAAGTAGATCTGTTCTGCACTACTATAAGGAAATTAAATACATTTTAGACTCTAATATGTACCTAAGTGTATTTCTTAAGCCTTTCCAATTTGCCTTGCAAATTCGACCGTAAATTCTCTTTTATTTTGAAAAAGAAATAGGGAAATAAAGGGAGAAAGCAGAAAACTTTCCTTTTCGCTAAAAATATTCTAAAATGAGACGTCAGGATAGTTTCAAGAGCAGACCAGAATTTTAGTTTCCGTGGTACGGCATGCTATGGCATCATATGACAGTATTTATTACTCACATCACACTCTATCCTGTCTGTGTCTTTCCTTATGTAAATGTAAAACATAACATGAAGTTCCTATCGTGATATGATATGGGATTTCCTGTATTTTTCTATTTGCGTCGTCGGTTGATGGTTACAAATATGTAAGAAAATAGTGCATAGCATATACACACACATATTACATTCATGGGATTACTTTCGATCTGTGTACTGTAGTAATATGCTTACATCTGTTACAGTCAATTTGGAAATCTCTGAAATACGAGTATCTACACATACAATGTGTCTTATTTGTACATCAACATGTTCGAATGTTGCGGAATATTCCAAAAATTTCTTATGAAACTTGGAATGCTCCAAACGTCTATTAATTGTAAATGTGGTGTAATCCACTTTTTCAATTTAACACAGTTGTTCCACATTTCACACTGATAAATTTTTGGAATACTTCACATTCACATATTTTATTTTAAGGGAGTTTTGGAATATTTCACATTAATTAGGCTGGGAAAGTAATAGTCTTCAAAAATATTCAAAATTCATATATGTGATTCAAAATTAAAGTAGGTTTACTAAAAAGGGGATTTTCCATAAAATTTTATTAAAAATGTCCAATTCGATAAAAGGCAAGTACTCGTACTATGACTATTTCATCAACATTTTAGGACATTTTAGGAGCTATATTTTCCTTGAGTGTTCATATTACTGTAGTATTCAATTTGACTATAACATATACAGCTTTTGTGGTGTATTCCCATCAGAGACACGATTCACGACGACATTTCAAGTTGACATTGACCGTGCGTGCATCACTCACTCGACTCTCTTTACTTTATTTTACTTTAGTTTGGAAACTGGAGAAAGTTGAACGTGTACAAACGACTTTGGCTCAACTCAACCAGTCTAGCTAGAGTCCACCAAACTCAACCCAACTTCCACTCCACTTTCTCTTTACTACGTAACATAACATCCTAGGTATTTTTACTTACTCACTTCTGTACTTTATAGTTGAATGTAGGTAGTTGATACGCTCTAGTTACAAATAGAAACGTGGAATGGTTCGAGGTACTTAATGCCACTACATCACATTACATTCAACTACATCCTACATTCTACATCATAAAGACATTTCTACATTCCATCTACATTACTACATACATCACATCTCCTCAACTCAACTTTCTCCATAAACTTGAAAGTAAAGTCAATGTAAAACACCTGCCAAGCCTAGTGAAGTGAATCAGGTTTCGTTAGAGCGAGGCCGCAAGGCAAACTTATAATATTAGCTTTTTATCCACACAGTACATGAAGTTACTAACATTACTTACTTAACCAAAGGACAAAATACTTACCTACCTGGCGTAAGCAAGCGTCTAGGCAAATTTTATTTCTTATAATATATTCCTCCCTCTCTCCATAACATAAAAACACCTACACAACATAATAAACTCTCTATGCATATTTTAGAATGAAGAATTTTATTACTTTACCCGTAGACTCTGGATTCAAGACTACATTTTCATTTCACCGTCAAAACTTTCTCCTGCTTTCTATTTAAGTTAGAGTTTCCGTATTTAGAATTTGAGAATTCAGGTCCATAGACATTCGATGTATGTATGTTTATTTAGTGCCTTAATATTTTGTATGTTTTATGTTAAGGTATACTTTCTCCATATATAAATAGCTCCAGACTCCAGATCTATGTAAGAAATGGACATACATAAAGACGTAATGACATCACATCACATCAAGGGAAAGTGCCTTGACTTTGGCTTGGTTTTGACTTCAATTTCATACAGTACCTTAGAGCTCCTATCCCTAGTTGATTTTCAGTCCAGGCCAGGGAAAAAGAATGGAAAGTCACGACTCACAAACTTTATTCGTCTAGCTAATACTTACGTTACGTTACATTACGCTACGTTACTACAGACTACAGATAGAATAGAGACACTACTCTGACTCAGGTTTGGTTCGGATTCCAAAATGCTCTTGTCATGTAGAATGTAGAGAGTTGCAGTTTCTAGATCCAGACCAAAGTCAAAGTCTAACTTTAACTACCTTAGTTCAGATATCATGGTACCTATAATTTACTACAGTGTGCACCAGGACAGTATTTTGGTGTCTACAGTTCCAGAATTCTGAAATAACCAATTTTACCGAATCTGTCAAATTTGAAAAAAATCGGTTAGGTTTTCGGGTTGGTAAGAATGAATAATGAATGACTACAGTTTTTCAAAATTTTTGTCGTGACTAGCCAAAACATAAAAATTGCCAAATCGAGCTATTTAAAGGACTTTGTTCAAAACATTTGTATTTAGACACATTAAGGACTCGATTTTAATCAATTTGGCGATTCGCAAAATCCTCTTCTATAAATGCAGCTGTATTAGAATTATTTTTATTAAATACGCCTATTATAAACGGAATAATTTGTGGATACACCCTGTACACACATTTCTCTTATTTAAGTTTCTATCAGTATCTATGGTATAAGTATGATACTGTATGTATTCTATATAGAGTTAGTGTGAATATGGTGTGATGTAGCTCGACAGTAGGCCGAAGTAGTACATTACCTCACAAAGACAAGACAATTTCGCCTTTTCCGTTTTTTGGCTTGACTTTGGCTGTGAATTCCTTCTTATTCTACCTCAATTCACTCCAGTCCTGTCAGTTGGATTTGGATTCGAAGGGTTCCTGTCCTTTCCTGTCTTGTCTTAGTTTTCTGAATTCTCATGGCTTTAGTCTATAGATCACATAATACCTACCTTATATCCTCCTTAGCCCAAAGACTTTCTACCAACTTTCTCCTTAGAACTTACGTACGGACAAGTCAATTTTGTTAGCTACCTCGACTACCTATACCTACTGCCGACTGACTACTTATTACGAACTGCGTTGTTATTCAGGCGCTAGTGCTCTAAGGCTACTTTCTTTTCTTTATATTCATTTCCTTATCAAAAACGAAGCCAAGTGTAGCCTTCATACGTACAAAGGCAACCTTTTATAAGTAGCTACAATGATAGATAAGTAAATATATAGTAAGGGAAGCCAAGCCAAATTTCTAGAAGGTATATTTACTTACTTTCTAGTATTGGTAAGGAAGACTATGAAATTGTACTGGTAATATTGTACAGGGTCGGACTAAACTAATATGAATTGATCATTGAGCCACTTGAGTCATTAATAGAATAGCTGTGGTATAAAAATGTCAAAAAAACTAAATTATCTTTGTATAGAATATTAGTGACATTACGATTCGAGTTCAATAAAAAATTCCAATGCTTAAATTTTTGCATAAAACATGAAAATCGTATGATTTCCCCTTCTACAGAGATGTGTTTGCAATTTCCGAATTTAAAAGCAAGTTAATTAGGTAATTGAAGCAAAGTTTTGAGTGTTAGAGAAGACTCCTAATAATATTGTGATTATAAATTAAAATAATTAATTGTACCTAGTTCAGGTACAAAATAATTCAACCCTGGTATTACTATTATTATTGTTATTATGATCGGTTAGTCAATTTTAAGCTTAAGTATTGTCATTCGATTTGGATGATGTACATATAAGAGCTGTTAACCATTAAATAGTAAAACCATTAATTAAGTTATAAAATCTTTAACATTAAACTTTTTGTGAAATAATTTAGATATTGAGAGAGAAGCAACTGACCACCCTGCGTAATACATAGGACTTGCTATCAAAATTCCCAATGCTTGTAATTTGCACGATAAAATACTGAAAGTGTCCACCAAAAACTTAAATCATTTTGGGCGACACTGTATATTAGGAAAAGTTAACTTCTCTGTAGTAGTACATGGTACATAAGGACGTACTGCTAAAGTGAGCTAAGTAGGTAAGCTAACGGTCGCACACAATCACACCAAAAGATTAAAGAGAGTTAACAGAGAAAGTATTAGGAGTTATATGGGTTGTTAGATGGAACTAAATTCCGGGCAAAGCAAGGGAAAGGCAGAGAAAGCACGGGAAAGGGAATATCAGTAGAAGCCAAATCGTGCAGGTATAGTTACGTACATTACATTACTAAAGGGCATGCTATGTAATGCTAGGAAAGGAAGTCATGCAATACAATAAGACATTGCACATTCTCAGAATATCATATCCACCGTGGAATGGAATTCCATGTCATGCTAGACTAGAGCATGCCATGCCACACCAAGTCAAGTCAAGTCAAGCCAGGCTAGAATAGAAAGTAGAAAGCAGTACAAGTGGACTAAGTTAACAAGAAACTTTCTTTACTTCCTCTTAAAAGTTAATTTAAGACATAAACAACGTGCTAGTGAAAACAAGTGAAGGTTGACAGCTTTCCCGTTACACTATAGTTACACTCATTTAAACAGCATGTAAAAACTAAGCTCATTTTATACAGATACTGTTTGTACAATATTATGGCCACTCTCGCAAATATATAATATCACTGTGTACACACGGAATACGGACAGAGGAGGACGGAGCTAAGCAAAAGCACTTTCTCTGTGTTCTACACTACAGTAGAGCAAAGAAAGACCCAAAACCAACTCCAAGTAGAGCAGACAGTCCAAACCGAGCTAGTCTATGTACCTAGTGTGGTTCTCTGTGGATTCGATGGATTGGTCTTGTTTTAGTAAGGTACTTCTACTTGCTGCTCGTGCTCATAACATTTCCTTCTTCTACCTTCATAATATTATATCTATAGACAGTCCTACCTAACTTTATACAGGGAGCAATTTTTGAAATTCAACATACAATCTTTCTTCTTTAACGAAAATACACAAGAATACCAATAATCAAAATAAAAAGTATTTTTTACAGGAAGTGTTAAAATATAATAATGCTGGTATGTTATATTACAATGTTATATTAAGTTTACATAGTAAACTTGATAATGAATCTGTAGGTTCAAGGTTTATGTATAGTATGCATTAGGAAATAGGCGTGTTGCATATCCGCAACTAGAGTTAAGACTCTTCTCCTAATTAGGTACATAATTTATGTATGCAATAATCTCTTTATTAATCTATCTACTAATCTTAATAAAACTACCTGTTCCTATTCTGCACTTGATTGAACTAGACCTTCGGTCTTATAAATGATTTAAGCATGACTTTTAGACTTTTGAATTCAACAGGAACATTGTTCCTTGTTTTTGTAATTATCTGTAATATATATTTTTTGCAACGAAAAACTTAAAACAAACTGTGTAATATAGGAATTTTCTCTTTACGCAGATCGCACTTTGAAATTGCAAAAACTTCCGAAACGTTTTACTTTACTAATACATTTTTACCTAGAAAATTCGTATTTTTACAAAATTGGGTTTTAAGCAATACTATAGATTAGTTAGCATTGTTCTCAATTAACACACAATACTTAGTAAGAAAAGTGTCATTAAAATTATATATTCAGTACGTGTTAGCCAACCTTGTTGAAAAGACATCGTAAAATGACAAGAATTTTCCTGTACACAGTACAGTGTTTTTTCATCATTTTGAGAATACATATATAAAATTACAAAAGATCCACCCTGTATTTAGACAAAGTAGTTTTGAGTATTCTGTATAACCATGCTAGACCAGAGCAGGTCCCGGCTTTACTTTCTCTTTACAACGTAGTACATTCTTCTGTAGTGAATATATAGTTGTTCTGTTCTCTCTTCTGACCTGCCCTGGTCTCTTTGCTTGTTCTCTTCTTCATGTTCATGGAACAGGATCGGATTCGATGGATAAAAGCCAGGCGGACTGAGCAATCTATTCCCAGTCGAAATGCTAACCACCAAACCGACACACTTTCCTTCACTTTTCACCGAGCTCTTTCTGCGAACAGTCGATTCCTTCCTTCTCTCCTGCTCTTGGAGTCTTCAGCTGTGAAACGCATTATACGAAAATGTTGTTATTCCATTTCCACCGTCTGTTTACTAAATTCTGAGTTATATTTCTACACTTATCCAGTGGCTACTTCTAAAGCACATGTTCTAAAATATTTAGGAAGAGACCTACTATATATGTAATACCACAAAATCTACTTGGTGGATTCTTTTGCTCTAATTTATTTGCTACGTAGTACTTAAGTTATAATTATTAGAGAGGACAAAGTAAAAGCCAAAGTGAAAGTTATTTAACTAGCGCCAAAATCCCTAATACTAAACTAACTACAATTTATAATGTAAATTAATTTCGCACTGGATTATCTTAAGGGAGGAATGAGGACGGTGATGTGGTCCAAATGGGCGTCCAATTTGCTTCTCTTGCTCATCATGGGCATTGTCGTGCTCATGGTCTACTGGCAACACAAACTCCTCGTCTTGGAAGAGCAACAAAAAACATTAGGTGAGTAACATGATAAATCTCTTTACTTTTTTATACTTCTACGCAATAATCATCCTCGTCGATCACAATTAACTAACCTTCGTGATTTATGATATTTTATTGTTTATTTGGACCACGTATACACAATACTTTCTCTTGGTAAAACATAAAAGCACATTACTCACTCATGCAGCTATTTATAGATATCTGAAGGTACTCATCTTCAGCTATTCTGTCAACACATGTTATTGATGTTATGTGTAAGAGATTTTCTTCCAAGTAAGAATCTTTATGGTTATGTTTTATGTACTTACATAGGCAGTTCTACATATAAATCATGAAATGAGACACTATTACATATTGAGGTTGTTGAGACATGTCAGGCAATAAGACCATTATTCATATTTCATTCATTCAAGACTAACTAAGCGTCATTTTTTACAAAAAAAATAATTTTACTTTCCAAAATAATTTTCAATGGTAATAATTTTCGTAAATTTTTGTAGTAGAGTTCAAAAATTCGGGCAAATTATTGAAACCGCCCAGAATATTTGGGGCATCTTTCAATACCCAATTAATTTTGTAAATAAGCTACGCAATATTTTAGATCTCTCTGTCTTTCTCTTTTGTACAATTATTAAAGACCTTTGAAACAGGCGTAAAATGCAGTAATAATTTTCTAATCAGCGAATTAGGAAAAATTGTTTCTGCCTTAGTACCCTTATAGTACCTATGACCTATACACAATTTAGTAATATTAAAAGTACAAATATAACAAGAATATATACGTATATATGTACTACATACCATAAATGGGTACTTTAATAATAGTAATAACGAATGAATTCCAAAAATCCTAAAAACAAGATTATGTAACCAGATAGGCACTTTCATCTTACATTACGTATCAGTATGACTATGAACAGTATTAGTAAACCTATGTACCTACTACCTAATAATAACAATTTCTTTCCTCATACTCATAGTTATTTTCCACATTTTCTTCACCCTAACACCATTACTGCTTGCGTAATGTTGTAGTAATAACAGTGAATATACATAACTTGGAAGTATATAAGGTGGGTATAAAACAGATAATATACATAACTTGGAAGTATATAAGGTGGGTATAAAACAGATAATATACATAACTTGGAAGTATATAAGGTGGGT
>JAQFYC010000382.1:0-59423 GCA_034694165.1 Tomocerus mixtus
AGTAAGTAATGTACAAAATGACAACGGGTACTATTTATGTCTCCATGTAGAGATTTTTGGAATAATATGTAAGTAGTAGAAGTTAAGTACAGAGGATAGAAATAGTAATTCAACTCTTTTAGCCACTAGCCACCACCCAAACCAAAGTTAAGGAGTATTTGACGTTGGACAACAAACGCCTGCTCCTAAAATATAAAAAGGACGTGTAGCAGCCCGAGTTACTCAAATTACTTCAACATTCAAGTGATAATAATAATAGCTAACAATGAGCATTATTCAAATGAGTCTTGTTCTTGTTTTGCTTGTAAGTATCTACGTGCTCCATTACCAATATGGTAAAGGGATCCCTAAAAAGACACTAAAATATGTAGCAGCTCCTTTTAGCTCTTAGCTTAGTAGAACTACGTACTATGAGTGTACCCTTATTATGTTTGTACTTATAGTAAATGTGTTTACGGATTCAATTTTCGAGTTTTTTTGTTTAGCTTCAGCCGTAACCTTTTCTATGCAAGTACTTACAAGGAATGGAACACTAAATGAAACATTTTTAACTATTTACCATTTACACGGAGCAGGAGCAGTAATAACCATATAATATATTTTGGAATTGAAGTTATTGTTATAGTGAAGAAGTTTTCATAACGTACGTAACGTACGTCCAGTACAAAACCAAACTAAATACATAGGAATTCTGAACAAGTCATAAAAATCAACTGGAGCGGATTAGTAGATGTATAGACTCAGCATGAGCCAAGAGGACAGGACAACATAACGTAACAAGCACAAACTTAAGGCTTGGCTTTTGATTTTCTTTGGACCTGACATACAGATACAAACGCATACCTTATCAATAGTTGTACCACAGAATATTTACCATACACAAGGTTACAGTCCTTAAGACGGATAAATACCTAGCCTACTGCATAGTAGTAAGTACCCACACAGATACACATGTGTACCCTTAAACAATTCAAAAATCTCAAACAAAAACATAATTTACAACCGAACCGAATGCCTAATGATGAGCAAGATCTCCACCCTCTTGAAGCTTTAGCCTTAAAAACATTTACTAACTATATTACTGTAGGTATACACACAGATATTAGGATTGTGTGTTGTGTTCCAAATAAATACTACTATAACATTCAGTAAAGACCCAAGTACAATACTAATTCTGATTTCATATAAAAATCCTCAGCTCAGCCCAAAATCTTTGCTTTAAGTATATAAAGTATAGCAAACCAACTGAAATAACCTTTCGTCTCACTCAGTCCCAATAATGCATGTAGCGAGGAAAAGTGAAGCTAAAAAATTCCATGATAAAAAAAGGATTGGTAAATCAAAGGCGTAAAATCAGTATGCTACCCCATCATAAAAACAGGGATAAGCTGCTGAGCTCAGTGTACATTAGTTAGCCACCCTCAAGTTTCTCCTTAAACTCGACGTGACCTGCTATGTTATCCTAACTAACCGCCACAGTAAGACAGAAAGATATAAGATACGATACATATATTTTACCAATACGTTATGTACTGTACGTACGTCTACCTTTGTATTTTGAAAGTGACTAATGGCTCAAGTGGTCCACGCCCGATCTATGTCAGTACAAGTGAACCTTACCTTTTAAACTGAACTGCTGATCACTACCATACAATAACAATAGTGTAAATATACACATTTCTTTGCTACAGACAGTTATCAGGATCTTACGCATTTGTTAAGCACCAATATTGTACACTAACAGCGAATATTCATTTTGTATGCAAATTGCTAAATGCTTATTTTTAAGTCATATTTATAATTTAGACTTGGGACCAATGAGGTATAATACTATAGTAAAGTTTAGCTTGGGACATATAAGATTTAATTATATATTGCAGGTAAAGAGAAGAAATTGAAGATTTTAACACGTAATTTGTCCAATTTATGAACAAAACTAAAGACACTGTAGTAAAATAATAAAAATTCTAGAAGAAATTCGCCTTGGCCATCATCGCCCTTCATCACCAAGTATTCTGTGACAAATACAACAATGCTCGAGTCAGGGATCACGCCATCGTCGCTCTCCATTGAAATATATGACACCATTATAAAGGGCTAAATAGGGACACGACATACCTTTGACTGTGAGGGGAATTTATGTCCGGCTTACTGCGTAATGTTTTTCTTTGTCTTCCTCTAATAACTAAAACTCTAAGGTATTTACATATAAGTAGTAGGCCCTTAATGCCATCATTTCCTTAAAGAATTACTGTACAGAAGAAATTTAGGAGTCAAGATTAGATATTACATTGCATTGCGTGACTGTGCACCCTCAGCTTTCATGACTTCTGACCCAAAAGCTCTGTGTACATAGAAAAATCCCTTTGCCTTGCGACTTGGCCTGCGTTGAAATTGCTCTTTTGAATCCTTTGAAGAAAGCCCTAAATGTAAATCAAGCTGTCGTTAAGGGAAGCTAAAGAAGCAAAGGTCCAACTTAAAAATGTTATCACTGCAACTTAACTACCTAAATAGTACAAAGTACAGTAAATACACAAGCCTTTAATACCTTGAATGTTGAATGCTTATGTCTACTTATTTACTCCCTTGTATGTAATGTAAGTGTATAAGTGTAAGTGCATATTGTTTTGTAATGTAGTGCACTGAAATATTTGTGTCCCTTACTTACAGTAGACTTTGGACTCACGTCAGATGCAAGTGTTTATTTTATTTGAGAAAGAAGTGGATGAAAGAATCTTTTCTGCTATGTTATTCTAATGCTTGTCTTGTAGATACTCATTTTGTTGTGTTAGTAGGTTAAGTTAGCTCAAGATTAGGTTTATGTGTCCGAGTAACTTGTAAGTAAACACATGTGGTCTCCTCTCTCTTGCGTAGGGTCCTTCAAAAGAGAAATTCTTACTTACTTAAAGCTCATTACTATAATATGTTATGTGCATGTTGTTACATTTTAAGTTTCTTATTATCTAAATACATTCATTGCTCAGGTCCATGCTCAGAAAAATAAATTTCGGATCTTCGACAGTCACTGGCCCTTATGTATTTGACTGAAGCCTAACTAAACTAAACTTCGGTTTACTTATTGACAATTCCTTTCTCAATGGCACCGGCTCCGACTCCGACACAAGAATTTCTGAAATAAGAGATTCCGGAACACCAAGAAGGACATTTAGGAGATCTTATTACAATTTTTACAATTCCTCAGTGCATTGGATTACTAAAAGAATGTACTGAACTGCAAGAGTGTCATTATTTGTGATGCTTAGTATGTATTTGTTATTTAGAAAGGAGCAGCAGTATTTCTGGAGTCTGCTCAGCTCAAGTCACATGGAAATCTTTATTATACAATATTTAAAAATACTTCCTCAATAGTTGTGCTAAAGTTGTATAACTAAAAGTACATATAAGTTTATGTACTTAGAAGCATTCTAAAGACAATATTGCCTATAGATTCAAGTTTGCTTTCATGAGTATTTCATGAGATCAGAACAGACAAGAGTCTGATGGAAAATCCCTTCGCCCTTAAGGACACTTTCCTGTCTTCACTTCAACTCAAATTTTTTTTCCCACACTCTTCGACTCTTCTTTTACAATCTACAATATGCCTGGAAGAGTAATTCACACATTTACCCTTATTTGTACATAGTTCGTTGAACAGCTTAGTACACCTGTAAAAGTACAGAAATATTGATATCAGACCACGGCATTGCGTGGGAAAGTAAAAGTACAGCACATCGTTATCCTTTATCGTCACAATTTAGAATATGTATAGCCTACAGTTTTTCGCAGGACCTAATCCATCGCAAAATTGTTTCACATTAATGAGGTATTTGTAAATGCTAATCTGTTCTAATGTTTTTGTGTTACAATTGCATAAGGTATATTTATTTTCTAATGGTAATGTGTAAACACTACCTTCACACTCAACAGTAAGCAGGTGTACACTATAATCAGTATTTCAAAATTCTCTCATCAAATCATGTAAGAAAAAGGGCTGACTTGCTGAAAATGCAAGTACAGAAGAAAAAGCCCTCCAAATTTCTTCGGAAGGCTTGGGCTAGACTTTACTTTTAGTAAATAAATATATACAGTTCCTATATACTTAATGGTAAGTAGTAAGTACCTATGGGAATGATCTTCATTTGGGCAGTCAAAGAGGCTAACATAACTTGAGTATTATTGATTTGTCCAGAAGCTATAAGTAAACGGTCAATAGAATAGAGCAAAGCTACCTTAGGATTTTATCTGCACTTTGCTCAAGTGGGCAACTTTGAGAAATTGATAGGAGGAAAGTGCACTCAACATTGGCATGTCTATGATTAGGTACCTACTACATACTACCTACTGCACTGGCATGGCACTACATACATACGTCTAGGTAGTTGAAGTAAATAGTAAAGACTCTTTGCACTAAGTATATAGTAGAGTGTCATGAAGTTAAGTTAAGTGGAGGTATGCACCACTGTGATATCATGATATGATATTATCAAGTAGAAAAAGAAAAGGTACTCCTATTACATTACCATACTAAGTCATATAATATTATTGCTTCTAATATTTAGTTTTGGAAGTAAGGACTACTACTACTACTTAGTAAAACGGAAAAGGGAGATAATGATACGCAGACAAGTCAAGACGGACTCATCAGAACCTCTTCACCTGTGTACCGTGTGTACCTAATGCTTTAATGCAGTCACAGTCACATCACATGAAAGCTTTCAAATTTCAATGTCTATGTACTATGTACATTTAGTGAGTAGACTTGAGTGAGTGTAGATATCTATTTCCTTCCTACTTAATAGTTTTTATTTGTTCATTGCATTACAGCAGGAATATATTCTTTCGTTCATACATAGTATACTATAAGAATTATAGGTTGTAAACTGTAAAGGCAAAAGTTAGTTTTTGTTGTTGAGGTAAAAGGTGTGTAATCGTAATCATAATGCTTACGCTCGGGGCACTCGTCCCTTTAGAAAACTTTAGTTTCGGCATTCGTTCCGTTTATCGGTGTATTACGAAATTATTTCAGTAAGAAGGATCCTTAAGTCTTGAGATAGAAGTAGTAAACATTGTATTGACGAGTCTTTTTCTTAGTCTGCCGTGGCATGGACTGGACATTTATCTCAAAACAGTAGACATCATTTATTGCTTGTCTTCCCTTCGTCTCCCTTTGACTTTACTTAAAATTACTTTCTTCTTTTGGCGCAGCTTTACTTAAAATTAACTTTTGTACCTACATAACGCTTCTATTGAAAACTTTTTTCGTGTGATTAAGTAAAAGATAACGTTTACTTACGTTAGATGAAATGTGTTTATGTGCATGTGTGTGTGCGTCTCGAAAGCTTTTATTTTGTAAATATGATAGGAGAGCAAAATGGAAAATTGTTATGTTATGATTGTTACCTTTTCCCTAGTTATACTTACTTGGGTATTGTAAATTGTAAATATTACCTGATTTTTGGGGTTTATTATATGAATTATAGGAATCATTATAGACTCTGGCTCCAAAACAGATTCAGAAAGTGCCTTTTCTCTAAAATATCGCGTTTTTCAATGTTTGGATGGTTTATCCACTTTGTTTTTAATAAGTATACCATAGCAGCTTAACAGCTTTTTCTTTAATGTATTGTTAAGAGATACAATGCTCACTTAAAGTGAATCAGATTGGAAACATAACATCAGTCAATACGTAATACGTCCGTCCGTCAGTATTTAGTTCAAGTTTTGGTAGCCTATATGAGGTAAACGGTTGAAATTTTACCATTTTTATTACTCAGCAATTTAGTACAAGCTCCGAATCAACTTACACAGAAAAGTGGAATCTTAAGAGAGTCCTAAAAGCGTGGATTTGTACTTTGTATGCAGGTATGTTTTGTATAATAATTTAGAAAATGATGTATCTAGCTATAAAAGATTGTAGAGCTTAATGTATTAAGTATAACGTAAGAGATAAAAAGGATTCCCTTGGATAGAACGTTGTGATTTTCTTAAATTGCTTCAGTTGAAAATAATACTCTTTAGAATGTGAACATTGCATATAAAATAATTGTACAGTACACTAACGTAAGAAAGAAAGGAGCATAACATAACTGGGAAAACGAGAGAAGGTGGTGTGGTGTGCATGCATGTTGTGCATTGCACTACATGAAAAAGATCGTGGGGAGATATCGTAACCTAATCATTTATCAAGGAAACCTCTTTTAACAGTGTAACAATAGTAAGAAGGGTAAGCAAAGCAGACTCAACTTGCTCCAGTCTAGACTAACTAACTAAACTACATAAAATACTAAAGAATTTTACAGAACAGAAGATACACAATATTACTTTATATAATAATAATCATAATAGTCATAAACTAGTAAACTCTGGCATTACTACTAAATTCCAATGTGAACAATTTTAACACATATTTCTCTATTACAGGGCCAGGCTTGGCAGGTATTTATTATTGCATTAAATTCTTAATAACACTGCAAGAAGTGCAAGTGAAACTTTTTCAGTTCTGGATAATCTATTAGCTTCCTATACTACTTATTATACTACTAACGTACTCCCAGAATTTTATTTATTAGTGCATTGTTTTGTTCCGGCATGAGTTATTTCATTCTAAACTGTGATTCTACTTAAGTTTTACCTTAATGTGCATAAAGTAGAATAAGTACCTACCATTACCCCAATTTTAGATGATTCACATCTTGATACTTCCAAAACTATTTTCTAGCAAATAATTTATTCAACCGACATATGTACATCAGATACTATTTGACAACCAAAAAATATAGCTATCACTACGAAGTAACAAGAAATTATTTCTTGTATTTGTAAGGGTGCATGATATGCACCTTAATAATTTACTAGTGATTTTGTGACTAAACTAGTTCTTAATTATTAGTTATTGTTCTGTCAAGGGTGACGTATGTATGTAGCTTGACTTACCCTTTATTTGAATATGTTACTTTGACTTCTACAACTACATAGGTACCTAGACTACAAAATTATACCTACATCTCACTCAATCATTATATCTTTATGCGTTTACGATAATATGTAGTATTGCATATTACATTCATAAACTATAGGAAAGGACATAAAGTATCAAAATGTAACATATTAGTAGTGTAGTATGCAAATGGGATTGAATATTCGATGTCGTTTGTCAGTATTAAAAATTTAATGGCACGATTGTTTCTAAGCTAAGGGAGCGTCATATTCACATTGTATCTTAAGGTACTGTAGCTTAAGTAACTTCAGACCAGGCCAGGCCAGGCCAGGAATTTGGAATATAGATATTACAGATACTAATCTAGTTTAAAAAATAAAACAACATAATATACATACTACCTAAGGTAATAAACCTACAAAGAACACAGAATATCATTTGAATTCTTGTATCTATGGATAATTCTATCTGTATAAGCACAAGTCCTCATTAGCATTTAAAACAGTTTATGCTAGTGTGAGGTGACATATATAAATTGCACTATTACATATTCAACATCTGAAACAAATACGACCGCCAGACAGGCAATTCCATACTTATTTTTTATCTACCTGCCAGGCTTGCTGTCTATTTATCCTATGATATAGTAAAGTCCAGTTTTGTTCTAATATTGATAGAGTTATGTATTACTTATACTGTAAAACTGCTTTATACTTATAATGCATCCAAATATTAAGATCGAGATGGAAAGCCCTTGCGTTGTCGTAAATATCACAACAGAACAGAAACAACACATACACACGCAGCATGTAAATATCTTAGGTATTATATTATAAAGAAGAATTGTTCTGCATAATACTTAAATACAATACAAGTTTACCGTTTATATATGTACATATAAAGTAAAACTTGATTTTGATTATCAGTGAAAAGTAAACGAAGCATAAGCAATGCACATACTGAAATGTTACCGATATCTAGCTTGGCTTGGCTTGGCCTGGCCTGGGTACAAATAGTTACTTGATATGCTTATACTGTGCAAATAGGCAACTAAGTTGAACTGAACTACATATATGTGATGCAGTATGTATTGTATAGGTACATACTTGTCAAGTCTAGTCAGTAATGAATTCTTAGCACTAAAACATTATAGTACACTTTACTAGAGTAATAAAAAATGTAAAAATCAAGTGGACGAAGTGAAGGCATGCCTGGTTTGGTTTGATTTTACTGGCCCGTGCTAGGAATATTCAAGAACGTGCCTCGCCTTCGTTTTCAGCGTCTGTCAAGTCTTCCAAACGCTTCTTACATAAAGTCTGTCCTGTCCTGTAGTTTTGCATTTGATTATTCATTTGCTTTTCCTATGCTACGGGATAACTTCACATTATCATGATCACAATAATCTATCCATATGTTTTGGATACATAAACATTACGAAGAGTGAAATGCATATACTAAAGCATCCAGCATCATTCTATCTAACTCTAGAATTCACGATCAAGTAAGAAGAGATAGAGAGAAAATGAAACCTACTGATTTTCCAAGACGAGAAACAAAGATAAGAGCCAGACCAGGCCAGAGTCTCAGTATAAGAAATGTATGTACAGTACACAACGGAGCCTTTTATTTTACACGGTTTCATTTTACTACTTAGAGTATAAGCATGTTCTATGTAATGTAGCTTTCAACTTTCTGAAACAAAGCAAGGGAAGCCTTACCTACCCTGTTGAAGTTGTAAATCTGTACAGTAAGTGCACACTTCTTATTTTACATTTCACGGGGTACGGTACACTATGTAGTAATACACAGCCAAGCAAGCTAAGCTCTAATGTTATGTATCCTTAATGTAAAGTTTGGAAAACTGGTTTCACGCTTCGTATTTTGTATTCGTACTCATGCAGGCATATCTTAAGTGTACAGTATAGCTAATGTAAATTCTAAAATATCTAACAGAACAAGTACCCTCTATGAAATTGGTGCTATACTACACACTAGCTTTTAGTTTAGAATACTTATCTCCCTATGCCATATACTTATGTATGTACATATAGTATACATCGATATAATTTGTGTCTAGATTACATGAATGTTGGGGTAAGTGCAGTAAACGTAAAGTTATCGTCACCCTAATAATTGTAAATATTTTGTGACCCTTGTTTTTGTTTGGTGATGTTATTACGTAAGAGTCTTTTACGTAAAAGTGAGACTTTACTTTGACTTAAGTACAGTAAGTGTAATATAACTGGATAAAGTTAAACCTAAACTAAGGAGTGAGACTGTCCTAAGGACATGTGACACAAGTAATGTATTTAACATAAGAAGCTAAACTCAAGGAAAGCAAGAGATTAAATTATCTTTTGGTCTTGGTCTGGCTGAGAGATCTTGTGTGGTGCGGTGGACTATGGTCTGTTATGGCTTATGTAATAAACACCGAACCAAACCAGAAAAGACTATTTCTTTGGAGACAAGACTGGAAATGAGAATCTCTCCCTCTCCCTTAAACCCTATACATATACTGATAGAGTAGAGGTGAAAATGTTAAGCTAAATTAACTCAAAGTAAAACAATTCCTAAGTACTTTAATCCCTTACTTATGTAAGAAACTGAAAGAAAGGATGACAACAAATACTTAGACAATACATTAAGCTCGTTTGGATCATACATTATCTAGTGTGATGTCATAAATCATGTCATGTTTCTTAGCATACTATTATATAATCCGTATTGTTATGTATAGTAAGTAGGAGCGTTAAGTTGTGCTTTGATAATGTGTCTTCAACTGCATTATAAACTAAGATTACAATACATACACATGATATGTATTGTAATTGTAACTCGGCGCACTTAGGTAGGCACACAGAATTTTTTACTTAACCCAAACGCGTGTGTAAAAGTGTTTTCTTTCGGTAATTCTATACTCCGTACAGTTTTATAGTTTCAAACTTTGAATGTCCAGTCTAGGTAAAATTTATGCATGTACAATACAAATAGGTATGTTTGTTTTATTTACTTGCTGTAGCACATAGAAAGGTGTCTAATGTACTTCTAAGATAAAAGCATACATAATAGTGTGTAAAAGTATTATGTATCATGCATTCCAAGCTAAAGGATATATTTTTCTGTGTAAAAATGCTGAGAAACAAATTTTATTTTAAAAATCTCCTGCATTTATACGTAAGTATAGGTAAATGTAAATGAGAAGGTAAGGTAAGAAAAGAAGGTGGGCAGTTCAGTACGAATACCTACGCTCAAAGTAAGAAACTATGGACAGGTGTATGACTTTTGAATTGTTTCATTACAAGTTACACCATACAATTTCCAACACCCTTTTACCATTTACCCTATAACAAAAACAAAATGTAAATGCTCATAAAGCACACAACTTTACTTATATACAGATGTATAGGTACAAGACAAGGTATGTAATAGTATGTACAAGATTTAAAACTAAAGGGCTAGCTGTCTGAACTGTTCAGTTATTCCCTGCAGAAGAAATTTGACAACCACTTGTTAAGTGTGTGTTTTACGTACATCACATTCACATCACAGGGAAGTAAGACACGGAACTTTATTGGGTTCTCTTGTTACAACTCTCTGATGCTTAGTTTCCATGTAATTTGATTCGAGCGAACCTCCTTTTTGTTTTTCTTATTAGTTATTGCATACTTTACTCTTCTATGTTAGGTAAACATGAAACTTATGTATGTGATGTACAGAACACATAATAGAATGGAAATGAAGTTGTTAAGAGTTCATGTTATGTTATGTAGAAATATATTAGTGAATGCAATAACTAATATCTGTGTGTATACCTAAGGGAAAAGCTTGTACAATACTGTATTGTAAGCATATTATGAATTTATTCATAAATATTTTCATTCCACAAGTAAGCTTAGCCAAACGCAAACGTAAACGTAAACCAAAGTCAGTGTAGTAAATTATGTATGTTACAAAAATTCTAATGCATTGTAAAACACAGCGGACATTTTATATTGACTTTGTTAAGCAAATAAGGTACTAGTAGAAAGACACACGTCTGTCTGTTTTTTTTGATTGTCTGAAAGTCTGAACTGAAATCTCAAGTTTAACTTACTATACAACTACGATGGAGTAAGGACAAGGAGTATCATATTGTACAACTTCTGCAGCTGCAGCATTATATTATTCATGAACTTTGCACTCCTTTATGGTTTTATTATTTGTTTTTCAGAGATTGATGCATTAATGAAGCACGCACGGTCATAGCAGAGAGCAGTGACAATTATTTCTCGAAATGAGTAATGGAAGTGATTCAAAATAATATTTTGAAATTGCATTAGTTTGCAATATTTGAGAACTTACGATACGCATTCGCTGTTATCATCTACATACAGTAAGTAATTATAAATGCGTATTTTCTAATGCATTTAAATCCTCCAGTTACGATTAAAATTACCCAACTCTTCTTTACAACGAAAATAAAGCACGTCTGGATTTTTGATTCTTAATTGATAACAGGGAAAATTCTTATTTATTCTTCTCACTTTCCGAGGTTTCAATTTAATCCAACATCCAACCCCAACTCATGGCAATGTTTGTTCATGGATTCTCTACGTGGGGTCATAAAAATTTACGATTGTTTTTCTGTTCTGTCGTTGATTTTTAAATTCCGAAAAGTGTCATACGTGTGTGTACAATATAAAGTAAACCCTAAGAAGATAATAAATGTGTAAAGGAGGTGACAAACGGTCAAACTTATTTGTATTTATAAAAGTACAACAAAGGAACGTATTGGTACATACATACACATGGAAGAATTAACACTTACTTGACCCCGTAGTAGTGCCTTCTGTATTAAACATTAGAATGAGGCACCTGGACACATCCATTTAACACCTTAATGTGTGAATTCTAATTAAAATCACGCTGTCCCTTCCTTGTTACTTGTTAAAGAGTTCTTTTTTTTGATGAGGGCATCTCTGCTAATTATTTTCATCAGTCAGCCTTAAGAGACAGTCGTTTTCTACTACATCGTAAATATTACGCACCAAACTTTCTTTACAAAAATGCTTTGTTTACTATTTAAAATCTTTCTATTTGTCATACGTTTAGGTAAACAAGTGTAGGTATTTGTATTTAATACGTACATACTAAAATGCAATAAAATTGCTTTCTTACATCATGAATCTTCAGTAATTAACAAGTACATTGAAACAACCTAAAATACATCACAATCAACTAAATCAAAAAAATTCTAACACAAAATCTGTATAGATTGTTTAAAATTTTATTTTCTAGCATTCTACGTATTTATAAAAGGCATCAATAACAAGATAACTACTTAACAATACATACTTTATTACTTACTATGCGTAATCCTATAGGTATCCAATTTCCTGAGCCATTGAATCTCATTATGTTTTACTTACAAAGTGCATCGAATTTTATGATCATTGCATAGTTACACGGTTGTTGTTGAATGAGTGAAATACGAAGGCAACAAATCTTAGCAAGACGGTTCCTATTCCAATTTCCGATGCTATTGACACATGAAAGAAGGGTAATGAAGGGTCTATGGCCAGGCTTGTAGAGTTGTAAAGAATCCTGGGACTGGATAATAGATCCACAATGCAGCAGAACAGGTAGCCTCACCTTTCCTTGCCTCTTTAGCATTTGAATTTAATAGTTTACGAGAAGATACTAATTGAGAGCTGGATTTTAGTGGCTTGCTTGCATTTGCATTTGCATTACAGTGCATTGATTCCTGTTGTGTAACAATAACAATAAACATTTCCTTTTATTCAAATTCTTATGTAAGTAAGCGTCTGACATGACAGTGCATTGCATCTGTTTCTACTTTCTATCATTTGCTCTAGCTTCTAACTATTCCATTGCACTTTGCTTGGTTTGGTTAGTATTATGTTATAGAAGATGTTAATTTCAATAGAAGTTATGTTGTTTAGTGTTGATTTGAAAAATAGGTTCCGCTTCGTTTATTCGAATCATCTCCACTTACTCAATCACTCAGTGAAGAATGGAGAGCAATAATACCTACTAAGTGCTAAGAAAAGGGAGAAGGAAACATTTGCAGCGTTAGCATGCATTCAAATTACATATACTATAATGTAAATGTATTTATATGTAAGTATACAGATATTCTAATTTCTAATCTCTAATATACAAATGCTATGCATAAAGGTAGGTGAAATGCATAATGAGAATTGGTTTTGACTCTTATAATAATGTTAAATATTCGCCTAGAGCCTTTGAAAGGATAAAAAAGATAAAAAGTGCCGAATAGAGCTTCAAGATGAATGAATGCAGGCGAGCCACGCCAAACCAATTCAACGTGTCACCTTTACGAATAAATTAGAATTCTCGTTTAACTTTGACTAAGGATTTCATTGACTCAACTAAACTGATGAGTTGAATTCAGATTTGAATTTGAAATTTGAAGCAAATCTAATTGAGTATACAAGGCAAGACAGCTGTGAATAGGAAGGAATTGGTTTGGTTAGATTGGATTTGGATTGGATGTCACTGCTTACATTATACTAACTATAATACAATGACGGGGACCAAAAGGCAAACCAATTTTTCAATTCAGCTCCAATTCGACTTTAACAATCCAAAAGTCAAACTCAAGTCAAGTCAAGAGGAACTTTGCATAATAAAGTCATAATTTGAGGTGCTAAAGCTTATCTTATACGTTATTCCTGTACATTTGTACATAGGTAGTCAAAGTCACGTATTCTCACATAGAATAGTAAATAGAACCCTTATAAGTAACTACGTAGTTAGTTAAGGCATATCACTCAGCCCTCGTTAGCTTAAAAGTCCGAAAGGTCTAATAAATAGTACTATAGCTTGCATGGCTCTGGCCTGTATAAATTATAGGATCGAACGTCAAGTCAATTCTATAGGCTTAAATTTCACGTTTTTCTTAACCCTTTAATTCCCTATTGAGATTTTAGTTGAAGATTTCTGTATCTGATTGCATTTCCCTTATAAAAGAACCTTTACTGAACTAATAAATGCTTCTTAACATAATACGCAAGCTCGCATTTGTACTAGTATTACATTACCCAGACAAAAACTGTTTTGCTTTAGATTTACGTGTAATAAAAAATCAGCCTAGTCTGGCCTATGCAAATTTCTATACTAATAAGAATGCTTAGTCAGCGAAACTCTTTAAAAAAAGAAGACATGAGGCAAACACGACGACGACTTCATGAATACGAGTAACATAAGTACTTACATTCAAATTACAAAGATACTTATATGCAAAGCAAAGTTTTTCTTACAGTGCTTAGATGATGAAACTAATTTAGCGAATTTTGTATAATGTAACAGTAAGAGTACACAGACGGATGTACTAAAAAGAGTGGAGTTTGCTTACACTGCAAAGAATAAGTCATAAATGAGCATTTTTAGGCATGAATTGCTTTGCATCATTGCTAGGGAATTGTAATGGGCCGACCAGAGGGCGGATTTGTTTACGACGATGATGTTCGTCTGGCTAATAGCTTTCAGCAATACAAAATCCAACACACAACGGACCCTGCCATAAAATAAACTTTTATCTTTCCCTTTGCCTTATGGATTTACACGAGCCATGGCCATGCGAATTCAAGTCCTGTCGTTGTCGTGCATCTTAAAAGCTACAAATTCTGTATAAGATTCTAATGTATACCTAACGCTAACCTTTATCTTTATCAGCATTTGTTTTATGCTTACTGCTATCAAAAAAATATCCGTTGCACTACATACTACATACTACACAGCTATGCATATATACAAGATAAATACATAGTAAAAGCGACCGGAGGAGATAAGAAATAGGCTAGAGGCTAGAGGGATTTAAGAATAAAATAGAAGATAAGATATTGATATTACGGAGGATTTTCAGATGTGATGTTTATGTCACGTCACGTCATGTTAATGTCAATGATGGATTACTAACGTAATTTGTAAACTGACCTAATCTCTTTGTCTAGTGCCTATGTACATATACATGATGTAGGTACGTACAATAAGTAGAAAATTAAGAAATAAAATCCACAATAAAGTTAATCATGAATGTACAATACATAAATAAATGTGTTACATGATTAGGATTAGGCTTTAAAGCTTTATGGTCCCATAAGATACGGTTTACAAGCTATGAAAAATGTATTTGTCCTATAAACTTGTGATTTACTGTTGAGTTCTACTTTCTGCTTTGCTGTTGCTCACTTACGATAGTATGCACAGAAACTAGATTGGCTTGCATTTGAATTGATTTGCCTTTTGATCTTAAATAGTCCCCAGGAGGAATAAAACAGGATTTGGAAGCATACCAATTGACATGGCATGACATGAGCGTGGCTTGGCTTTTGCTTTGCCATTGTACAATCAATTTCATTTTATAGTTCAGGAGTTTAGAGTTACATTTACAACAGTGAAATCAAAATCAGAAATCTAGCTTTCCTTCCACCATTGACGTGTTTACTACGAAGTACTGATTACTAAACTAGCTTTTCAATTACCTGCCAATGCCAGTAAGGCACTGAAGTATTTAAGGACGGAAATTAGTATTTACGCGCTTCTAATACCTTAAAGAACAGAACAGAATCTGAACCTGAAGACAGCTCACATACAACAAAAAGTTCGTAAATCTTAATAAAATAAAATAAAATTGGATACCTGGACTGGCCTAAACCCGAACCAATCCAGTTTTAAGGTTGAATATTAGCATTAGCTCTGAGATGTATTAGAGGTAAGGCAGGTACTTTATAAGGTTCGATTAAGAGGGATTTGATTGCATGTTAGCGAAGAGACTTTAACAATAAAATTTAGAAATGGGTATACAAAGAAATGCCGATTGTTGTCTTATGCCTTCCTTTCCTGACCTGACTTTAATATCTGTTCTCTCGTGTTCAGTTGAGACGGAAAAGTGGAATTGATTTGTGAACCAATCCTAAGCTACTAAAGGGAGCAATAAATACAGTCAGATCCTATTAGCTTACATAAGTTATACTAAATAATACAAATTGTACAATTTAACGTTACATATTTATTCTACTACTACATGTATCTGTATTTTGTGTTTACAAGAGACTAAAGGTAAGGATACATCCATATTTAACAGAATTTGTGCATATAAAAGGTAATAAAAGTTAGTCCAGCTTCCAAAACGCTAATTACGTCTCAATGAGTCTTTAATTCCGATTCTTAACATTCTTTTCTTCTATTTTCCTTATTGTCAGATGTGATTATAGGGGCAATCAACAATTTACCTTAAGAATTGTACTCCTGTAGTAAATCTTAGAATTTTAAGTGTACAAGAGCTACAGGACTATGGAAAGCTTTAGTTTCCACACTTTCGGAAAATAAGTAAATATATATTACACCTGCAATTGGTTTATGAGCGTTTGTCCGTCTGTCGGGAAGGTAATAAAGAAAAGTTCAATAATATCGCCCTTGTTTATTATAGGGACGGTCACATAGGTATCCTCAGCCAGGCCAATAAGGTACCTTAAATACTATTTACTATCATACTAACTAACTTTAACCAAACCAAACCAGCAGGAAATTCGATACGTGCTCTTTCAGTTAAAACCAATCGCAATCCACCCAATTTACATTCTATGTAAGTACAGTACACTTGTGTTTGTGTCTATATTGTACCCATTATGCTTATTATTATCTATAACGTAGAAAAAGTATTTGTATAAAGTAAGGTTTGAGGTACCTTTAAAAGTAGTCGTTTAGAGTTTGAGGCGTAAACGAACCTTTCTTAAAGTCAATCCCAATTTATAAGTAGGTAGTTAAATTACATATACAAGTATTATTATAAGAACGTGTAAGTGGAAGCACACACAATTCCATACCAAATGTTTGTTGTTGTTGTGGAAGAATAAGTACAACATACAAGACAACGACAAGACAACAATCAATACGCAGTCCAGTCGTGTGATTGAGAAACGACGGCTTTCCATTTAACATTCATAATTTCACAGGTAAAGTCATAAAAAAGGTAGCCGTGGTCATAAACCCGCTTTTCTTCCATTACAATAAGACTATACTGATTTACGAAAGGAAATAGACCTAATTTACACAAATTCTGGGAAAATATTCATTCCCGCCACTACAGAGCAACCTCTTTTGCGTTTCCTACGTTAGTATGGTCGTAAATTCTTCAAAATATCGTAAAAATTGATATATTGATTGCTACTACTTTAGCAGAAATAAGATGGAATTTTTTAAAGCACTGAGCAATCAATAATAACATGGGGAAACTCAGGTCTATAGGACAACCGGAAAATGACAATTTCCTGCAATACAGATAAATGTGTAAACCTTACAATTGTATAATTATGCTATGTTGTATTGTATGATCTAAATTTATGAATATGCACTAATCTACGCTCTACAGTTTCTTTATAAAACCTAATTTATTTTCATTGAAAACCAATTATACAGATGTACAAGCTCACCGGATAAGAAACTGAAATTAGAAGAGAAATGCAAAATGAATATGAATTCCGAATACCAACAAAGATAATATTTTGACAAACCTCTCAACGAAACAACAAAAGAAAACTGATCTGCATATCTGATCTCCAGCCAGATCGAATCACGTTCGCGTACAGCTTTGAACAAGAGTTTATAACAGAACTGACCTGGTCTGAACTTACATAACTTAAGTTATTGTCTGGTAGTATCTAATAATCAGACCTGGTTTTTATTCTTATGTTTAATGAATTAAGGATCTGCCTCTCTAGTTATGTCATGTCAATTAATAAGTAGAACTTATGAGCAGACAGACGAAACCAAAGGAGGGTGAACAACGACAAAGGTCAGTTACATTATACTGAATCTTCTGCATAAAGGCATAAGTATATAAGCACTCTGCTTGTCTACTGTCAAGAAAAATTCAGTTGCAAACCACAAAGATGAGTTTATCTTAAAAATGCAATGCTACTTTAAGAAATAACTTGTTACCGAATGGAAATCGTATGTACTCTACTTGACAAATAATGCAATCTATGATTATCATAAAATTCTACTACAACATGTAGCTTTAATTGTGTAAATGCAATTTATGCCACTCTGCCAGAAGTAAACATAATCCAAGATCTCATCTCAAACAGTAAAAAGCAAAAAAGCCACTAGTGTATCCACAATCGATTACTTGGCAGGTAAAACACAAAACCATATTATATTACTTACATAACAAGCTAGTATGTAATAAGTAAATAAATATGAACATATTCTAATAACATCGGTACGTACGAATACTTTATTATTCTCCATAAGGTTTCACTTTACTCCACAAGCTACACCTAAGCTTAAGTCTCTTTGAATTACGAAACTAAATACACTTTCTATGTACTACTATAGAATTAATATTCAAAATCAGACCTAAATATTTCACTTGATTTCAGTTACAGTAAACACTTGCCTTTCCTTTACTTCTGTGCAATGCATCAACAAAGAAGGGATAATCTAATTCAGTTCAATACACCAACCAACATACATACATATTTAAGCCCTACAAACAATTGTTCACTTTATTTTGTAGTTCTGTTATTCTATTCTGTGGAGATTGTGTCGGTTTGGTAAGCATGTTTCATTTTACATAGATTTCTGACCCAAAGCTGTCAAAACTAAAATGCTATCGAGTTGTATCCATCTACTATTGTATTTCATATTTCAACTACTGTGGCTTGATTTGCCTTCTCTTACTCTTGGCCTGGCTTTGCTTTAAACTGGTGTGGTAATCTATCTTTTAAATCAGCAGGTGAGTCTGACACAAAAGTGAAAACTTGAAAACATAAAATTCACTATGAACTGGTATTGCATTGCATTTGTAGTACTATGTAAGGAAAATCATATTAGTTCCAGTTTTTGCTATTATGTACTTTGCTACGTACAGGTATGAAAATTAGAGATATGATATGAAAAGAAAGGTCCAACTGAGTTTAAATAGCAAACTGTCTAAATAGCAAAATATATTGAGAGGATTGAACTGAGAATTGAAGAGAACATGACAGCACGTTGAGCAAAACAGATTCTACTCTTAAGCTAAAGCAATAAATATTCTATTATGTAGTATTTAGCCAACTTTATCCTCAGGGTATACATAGACGTGGATTGTAGATTGTTATGATCTTAAGTAAGATGAAATGTAGAAAAGAAAAGGATAAAAGACAGTAGATACAAGTACAACAGTAGCAATAGTCATAATACATAATAACGGCCATACGCCACATTTATATAATAGTTATGTGATTCTCTCAGGGCATATAACGCATAATGGTACATGTCTTCCTAAAAGTTATGTTTCCATTGTGTATTGTATTTTCCCTAAAGAACCATGTCAACTAATAACCAAAATAGCTCATAAAATCTGTAAACATTCACCCGACCAGGCCACGCCAGAGACAAAAGCCCAATTACTTTATAGTATTGTTAGAACTCTAATATTATTCTTCTTCTTGTCATTTCTTAACAGAATATCATTTGTTAGTTAAAAAAGAAGAAAATCTTTGGAATCATCTTTAAGAAAAGGGTCTGAGACAAGACATACCAGAAGACAGACATTAATATCTGATTTTATTACCCTCCGTCTTAAGCAGAAACTTGTTCTTGTTCTCTGGAATTCGAAAGCTAATAAATGTTCTCAAGAGTAATTAAATTTTCCTGAGTTAATGTTTCTGGTTTGCAAGAAATTTATGTACAGCTACACCGTGGGCCGTAAATTATTCGCGTACTTAATATTTTCTATTGCAAATTATTATATAGGTCTTATCTTGAAAGTTTCTCTGCAAAAAGCTAGTTATGTTAAGGTAACCGAATTTTCTGCTCACTGTTCATGTAAAACTAGTGTGATGATGCTTTTACATTAAAAAACTAGATCAGTCTTTACTACTGTATTACTTAATGAGAAAAATGGTTGAAATATTTGCTCTAATTACTCTATGTAAGAAATAAGAATTATAAACGAGTATTAAAGCTTAAGCTTACCTTCCAGTCCAATCACAGTCACTCGTAGGAAAAGCTTCTGTACTTCGCATTAAAAACATAAAAATTACAATGACCAGGAAATTGAAGAAGGTAACGCTGCTGTTTGTCGATGAGAGTCTTTGTTTTTCTACACTATCATTATCACTATCACTAATGCTTTGAAATATGTTACAATTAAAATTACATTTGTTCCTAAAGTCACTACTGTGCTTTTCTAATTTGCATTGGAGAGATTTCCATCTCCATTTCCACCAATTAGCCCTGTTGTCATTGTCACGCTGATAATTTATGTTTTCCATAGTTCTGTTCACTTCTTTTCTGTTTCTCCAGGAGAATTTCATTCTACTGGACACTGCTGTAAGTAACAGTACACCTGTTCAATGTAAATGTAACTTTTAATGGATTACTTAGCTATTTAGTAATCCTAATTCCTTTGCATGTAGACATACAAGGAACAAAAACTAAAACAAAGGTCTGGTTCTGCTTTGTTTTGATTCACTCCAACTCCAAATCCAAATCAGAACAGCGTAATAAATTATGTTCCTTATAGAGAAATCAGGGAAATGTTAGTGTCTCTTTAAACTGGAGTTCTCCAGACGAGAGCAGAACATTAAATGAAAAGCAGACGCTTTTGTATCTTTGTTTTAGGGATAGTTTATCAATCCTGGTGTCACAAACGTTGAGTTTTCCATGTATTTGGCGAACTGGAGTTTTATTTACTTGTTCTGAGCTCACATCACGATCACGTCACGTCAAATCACATCAACACTCTAATGTAGTGTAATGTAAATGGACTTAATAGTTATCTTGTGTGTGTACACGCTGTGCTAACACAAGTATTACTTAACCACAACAATTTTCCTATCATTTCTCCCAATCGAAATATAAAATCCCTTTCTTGTATCCAAAATCCAAAGTGTTCGTTTTAATTCCTTCGCTTATTGTTTGCGATGATGTTCTTCATGAAATGAAGCTCATTATTATTCTTTCTTCTTAAGAGTTTGAAAATGATGAGAGTTTCGAGTGGGAGTTGATAATGGCGTTCCTATGCAAATTCCTTGGAGAATTCTTCTTTCATGTCAAGCCAAACATTAGAGGACTTGCCTTCTATATTGTTTCATCGTCATTATCATACTTTCTCGCACCATACCATAACCACATTAATATTATACTGTATAGGCGTTTTGAAAGGAACTCCTTTTTATATTGAGGTAAAGTGAATTAATTTTCTTCCAGTATCAGTATATTCAAAGTAAACTCCAGTCCAATCCAGTCCAGAGTGATTTACTTGCTCATCGTCAGAAGATATTTAGCTCTGAAACAAAATGAGAATCTATTGGTAAGTCAAGCAAGCGGTTAACTTTTTGATCTTTTAGTGTCTAATGCTCCATAAGGAAAGTATATCATTATGTAGATATCATTTTGCTTACACATTACATTATATTTATGCATTACAAGAGATAAGTGTACATAGACACGGTACTTTACTGTTTAGAGTTTATAATATGGTACCTATCTACATTACATAGATAACACATTGCACATTGTTATTATTACGATGATTATAAATGCACGAGAGTGCGTACCTACATAAGGATAAGGATTCTAAGTCTAACTTGATGTGATGTGATGTTATGTGATGATGAAACCTGTTTTCTGTTTAGATTAGCTTCAACATTTAACTTCGGCTTTCTTCGCAAACTATGTATATGTACTTAAGTTAAGTTGAAATAGTTTCCTCTATCTATATACTACACGTAGCGTACCGTTTATCTTCTCTTTCTGGTTGTAAATAGTATTTGTATATAAAAACGTTTTTCTCCCTATCGCTATGTTTAACATTGTATGTTTGCATTTACTGGGGCAGCAGATGATAATTCAAGGAGTTAGTACATAATATTAGTTGTTCCTTGCAAGTATTTAGTAAAGCTTCGTTGAGTTATTCTGTTTTATATAGGCAGAGGAGTTAACTTGACTTTAAACAAAGATAACAATATTTACTATTTGCTTTTACTATGTTCTGTACTATGAACAGACCCCTGTATGTTGTTAGTAGGAAGATAGATTACTTTTTCTCAATTTACTTTTCAGGATAAGGTTTTACTCCTGTCCTGTATATATGGAAAGTAAGAATTGAGGAATAGATCCAAAGTTAATTTGTACACTCAAACTCAGTAGGTTGTACTTTTGTAGGCTTGTACACTTATTTATTATCTGTTTAGACTTCTACAAGGCTTTGGATAACATGGCATGTGTAATGTGTTTAGATCTGAGCTTTTGTTGGCAAAGGAATTTAAATAATCTCTATCTTTCCACACTTAGCTTAGTTACTCAGTACACAACAATCATTCGCCTGTTCAAGTTACATAAGTTCAACTAAATGGAAATTCTAATCCTAATCCGGTCTTGGCATTGGCTTTGGCTTCTCTTCAATCTCGAAAATTTGTAAAAGATAACTCAAACATAAAACAGAGCTTTGGAATCTTCTCAAACAAGTTGGATGATCTGATGTAGGTATAAGTATACAAAGTATAAAGAAAATCCGAAAAAATATTTTATTTAATCAGCCAAAGCTTTCTTATCCAATCCAGACTACAATCAGAACAGAACAGTGGCGACTTGTTTATTGTTCAGATTTACTGTAAGCCAAGAAAAGCCGTTTATATAGTAAATATAAATACATATCGTGCCAAGATTAGTATTTCTTTCTAAGGACAAAGTAACAGGATGGTAAAAAACTTTTAGTAATATCAAATACCTATTATGTAATAACTTGGCAGACCAGAACCAAGTATTTTAGTCAAAAAAGGATGCGAAATAGACGGAAAGGGAAAACCTAGCAACTTTTTTAGGAATTATGAATTAAAAGCTTTTACTTGTATTTGTAGTTACGTAATAGTACGATAATAATTATGAATTGGGAAGATCTGAGATAGGTACTTACATAAATGTATAATAACTCAATAAAAGTGCCTACCTTCTGTTACAGGAACTGAGAATCCACCACGAATATTATAATTATGATAATGCAAATCACTTTATTACTATGTCTTTCCAGAAATAATCACTGCGTGCAATTTTGGATTCACAAAGTTAATTTCCTGCAACACTGATAGACAGAGGAGTTAATTACTATGGAGTGAAACAGTGTAGTACAAGCACAGGATTTCTATGTATATGCGTGTCTCGTAGAACAACGCAAGTTGATTGAAGGTCAGTTTGTAGTTTGTTTAGAAGATTTCTTCGAATCTATCCATAAAAACTCTTGGCTTGGTTTTGGCTGGACTGGAACGTTCATACTCTTCATACTATAAGACAAACAAGTCTTATTATTTTTATTAATAAACCAAAGCGATGAGACGCACAACACCACAGCTACAGCACAACTTTTTATCTAACGTTATATAGTATAAGTAACTGTGTGCTTCATTTCAGTATTGGACACATTTATTAGAACTAATCCAAACCACACACGCGAAACCAATCAGCCACAGTACAACTACAGTAGTTAAATCCAGTTTCAATTTGGATTCGAACGCAGACTTGTAATTAATACTTGGCACAAATCACAACAGCTATTTATTAACTTTTGTATTAAGTAAGTAAGTACTTAAACCTCTTTTTTACATATTCATGTATGTAAATCTTCAGTTAAGTTAAGGGCACTATTATTAGTATTAGTATAATACTAGCTGGCAAGGCACAACACAAATTTCAATCTATTTCCTTTTACAAGACCACCAATACTTAAGTAAATACATAAGAGAGAGAGAGGACGACGATATAAGTGCATCCCTCAAACGCACCTGTAAGAATGGGCAAGTGGTTTGCTTTGCTTTGCTTAGCGTAACTCAAACTTTTGCCTTGCCATGCCACGGCTCCTCTTTTTCTCCTCTTCGTCTGCTTTGGGGTAGTCTGGGCAAGTCGCCTTAAGAAAATACCCTATACCAAAATACGAACCATCCAAGCACGTCCATCACTTAATATCTATCCCTTTACGTTACGTTACGTTACAATAAGTATATAAGAGGTTACTTACATACTACATACTTGTGCATACAGCATACATGCAGCAAACAATGTAATAAGTATTTACCAACACTATGTACGCTACTACTGTACTATACTAACTAAAGTGTGTAATGTGCAAGCATAAAGTCAGTGCAAGTGAACAAGTGTTTCTTGTTTAGTTCTTCCTTTAGCTTTGCCTTTCTCTCTCCCCTATTTCTTAACAATAAGCTTAACTTTACTTGCCTTGCCTTGCTTTTGCCTCCTTCTCTTGCTTGCCTCGCTTTTCTTAATATTATCTTCTGTCCTGTCTTGTCCTTTATGATTGTGAGTGTTGTGATGTGATGTGAACTATGCATTCTCTACTTAAGAGGCTGGTTGGTTACTTATAACTTTCAGGACCATAAAATCATAACCCAGAAATAAATGTGGGCCAAGAAATATTCCTAAAATTCAATAACTACGCATTTAGGACTCAATATCTCTTAAGTAATTTTACTGTAAAGCAATATTTCAATTTATAAAATGTATATTAGATAATGTATGGGCATGCTTGATGTAGTATTTTAATTTGAGATACAGTTTGGATTTGGTACTAAATTACATGTTAAAGAGTTTCCATTTTATTTTACTGTAGGAGAAATATGTTGTAGGGATGAGAGGATGAGACTAGTATGCATTCTATGTGTAAGGGGAATAATGGTACAGGCTTTACAGAGTTGTACGTTAGAAAATCGACACCTATTTATATACATGTATTTAGAATGCTCCGATACACACATTATATTTTTCTTAAAGGCTAACATATATTTAGAAATGAACCTTAAGTATTGCTTTTGTACTACTATATGTAGAGTTATATTATATGCATATAAACCATTTCAAGAATTGTAAATCCTATACAATTCCATTCTAGGAATATAAACCGTCATTTACATATACAGTGCAATAGATATACAATCCTGAAATAAATACTACATGTGTGAATACAATGTGTTGTAAGTAAAGTACTTTTCCATAGTATACTATAATGTAGGATACCGAAAGGGAGCTAAAGGATCTTCCTTACACTTGTATGGATGGTGATAGTGTATAAACATATGTATATAATGTAAGAACAGTTCGTCTCACAAGACTTCTTATGTCATGTCATGCCACATTTATTTTATGCTATAATGTGCACAATCTCTATGAATTGCATTTACATTACACGCATGCATGGTGCATTCAATCTTGAATCTTACTCATTATACCATAGCACAGCATCCCATCAATACATTATACATAGACATCAAGACAAGACAACCAAGACAAGACAGTTCCTAAGTCCTAAGTACACGCTCGTAACTATTTATTGTGCTAATAGGAATAATGAGATTGATGCAATGGAGCAGCAGATTCATCTCATCCCTTATATTGTTTTTTACACATTACGTGTTCGTATAGGCCGGTAAAGTACCTAAATAAGTATAACTTATTCATTTTATAAGTATTGTGTTGCACGTATGTAAATCTTGAACGTAAGCCGTAATAAGGCTTCGAGGCATGACACCAACGCATATACAAAATGTACCTTAACTTATCACGTCAGGTATCCTTATACTAAATAGTATGTTGGAGGCTTGCAATACGACAGGGAACTATATTGGCTTTCGGGAAATTGTTTTAGCATTTATTTTTGATATTTGGTCTTCAAGAGTACGATTAATCTAATTGAAAGAAATTAAAATACAAATAATTAACAAATAAATAACTCGCAACTAACATATATGAATACTAGGGCCCATCACAGACAGCACTGATAGTGCAGGAAACGATTGGTCACTTTTGTCTGGAGGAGATGTTTGCCCAGGACATATATGCAATATGACTGACAACCTTTTAAAGACAAGCGAGCGTCTATTTATCTGTTGGGGTCTATCTTAAGTATAGTAATTGTGTATGTAGATGCAGAATGCAAGTAATATTATTGGATTGGTACCCGTACACCAAAGTATTATAAAAATACATTCAGGATTGACGAAGGTGCTATTGTACCTATATAGCCATTTGCATGTGCATACATGCATATGTTACTTTAATACTATAAAATGCAATCCATTGAAAATAAATTGAGAATATATAATAGCATGTGATGTGATCTAATAGTTTAGGTTAGGTGAGTGTGGTGTGGTGTGGTGAGATGTGAGGGAGTGTGTGATGTGTGAGACAGACTTCTTTTAAGAATCGAATATAATATTGTGTAATGAGTGAAGTGAGTGACTGGAAGAGATGCGGGATCTCTCTCTGTGTTTCTTCTCTCCCTCATTATATTATGCTCATATGCTTTTTTATTCTTTTCTTTTATGATGCAAAGATTCACAGTCAGACAGAACAAAACAAGAGACTCAGGCCAGGCCAGGCCAGGACAAGCCAGCTAGGGAGCCTTATACTAAACTTCACCGCAGCAGCCAGCTTTGCATTGGGATTTTCAATGTTGCTGATTGCCAAAGGCACGGGCTCATCTTTTAACCCTTTCGCATTTTCTTTTATCTACTTAAGATACATAGATAGATAGAACACAAGAAGAAGTAATTTTTAGAATGGGATTTTACGTATATAGTACTAAATACTTACTATAAGGGAGTGAACAAACTTATATGGATTACCTAAGTATTGTACAATTGCTCCTATGCATAATATTGTCCCTTTAGCACTGAGGTAATTTAGCACTGATTTGCTTCTGTTATCTTATAAAGATATATCGCATAGCGGCTCGAAATATACGTGTAGTAAGTATTTATAGCTATACATAAGGAAAGCAGCTATATAAATATACTTATCGCTATAATAAGATCTGAAATCGTAAACTGTAATTAATAAAATCTCTCTTTTCTCTGGATTAACAGTCATATTCACTGTTTAGAGTGAAGGCAGTTTAAGCAAGAGCATGTATTTATTCCTAACACACGTGGCTACTTAAAATATTACTGCGTACTTAAATACACCCACTTCTCCAACCTGCATTACATACATGTTACTACATACATAACCTATATATTGTTATGATGCAACTAATTGCCAATAAAAAGCAAAAATACCAAAGGCTGTAGAAAAGGAGTATTGATTTTGTAGAATATGAATTCGAATTCAATCAAAACTTGAGACTGGTATTTTGCTTTCTAAATAAAAGCAGTTTGATCATATACTTAAGCGACGATATAAGTCACGGGATAATATCTTATATTTTCTACAGTTGGTAGTAAGTAGGTAAACTCTTCATATAGTGCAATGTCTATATTTTATGTTTATGGATACACACATACATTGTAAGTAACTGTAGATACAGTAGTCCTTCTATACACAGCACTATATAGGGAAGTAGATTAAATTCTAGAATCCATTTCTACTTCAGACAGAGACATAAAGATCATATTCCTTGTCTCTGGAAAATTATAGAGGTTCTGATGGAAAAGGAGGGTAGACTAGAAAGAGATATGACATGACTCATGATCTGGCTCGATCTGGGATGGGAATGATATGATGGAATGGGAAGGGATTCGAAGATTGCTCTGCTGATTGAGTCGGGTCCCTTCTTTTTTATCTCAACGCAGCCCTACACAAACTATAACTGTGATTACATACTACAGATACCTAAAGATCGCTACTGCATGCTCTCTCCTATTTGTAAATAGTAAATATATAGATGTGCAATGCAATCCAATGCAACAAAATAATTTTCTACCAGCAGCAGCACCACATACATAATATAATAGTAGTATCTAATGTTTCAATGAAAAATACTCAACTACCTTTGTCTAGCTACAGATGTATGTAATTTAGGTGCAATAGTTCTTTCTCGCTTATCTATTACCTACCCAGATGCAACATATTACATTTGTATAAGGTATAATAATGTCCATAGACATTTATTAGGCATTCATACGTATTCATACGTAATTCATATGAAAAACAAAGAGATACAGTCCGACCAGCCTTATTTCTATGCACGTAAACGTAATGATACCATTCTATCATGTATTACAAATATTTTAGCTACTGACTGCATGATGATTGCATAGTGTGCATGAAATGTGGTTTGCTTTGGCTTTGGTGAAGTGAGGCTGAGGTGAAGGCAATGTAAATATATGCTTATCTTGTTTGCTTTACTTAGAATTTTTCATTTCAAATTACAAGCAAATTGCTGAAACGATGTCTTCTTTTCTATAGTTAAGTGGTAGCTTGATGTCATGCGGTTATGGTTAGGATGGAGAATGGAGTTGATTGAGGAGCATCGTAAGTAAGTAAAAAATATCGACGTTCTCCAACCAATCTGTTTACCTGGTAGGTAGATTTTATAGATTCTTTTACATTTACACTTACAAATCCCATGCAACTCTTAGATTCAATACAATCTTCCATTTTCTTAAGAATTTCCCTTACAGAAGACCAAAAACGATGTCGTGCCCACAAAACAGGGTAATTATATGTTTTAGAGGGCAAATAAAGCTCAATTATTCTGCCAACACTAAACTCCTAGTGTAAACAGTATAACTATTTGTATTTGCAAATGTTCGAAAGATTATATGTACATATTTTATAGTACAGACAGCAATTAAAGAGAATAAATAGTTTACTAAGTAATTGGGCTTGTAAGTTATATAACTGTAGGTGAGAAGGGAATGACTATAATTTTGTGGCTTCATGCATAATAATATTATTTGAACAGGAGGTCAGAAATTCTTTCTGTGGAAAAATCTTAGGGCTATTGCGCATTTAAACAAAGAAGGCTTTGATTACATAAGATTCAGTACACCAGAATTGGAGTAGTTTGTAAAGTCATCGTATGAATGATAATCAAAAGGTATGTAGGTACTAGTAGGTACCTGTTCTTGATTTATTTGAATGAACAACTGTATGTAAGGAACTCCCGTTTGTATTGTAATCTCAAATGACACAAAACTGTATAATTATTTAAATATAACAGAACAAAAAATGTATAAAAGCGTATAGAAGGGTTAAAAAAACTATAGCACAAGACAAGTGCACACCTTAATGCTTAGCTATTAGCTAATATGAATACCTAAGGTGCACAAGTTATAGATTATTGTAATGTAGAGGACAACAGTCTAGTGATTAGGTGCACATGTAAATGTGTACTTGTACACAGGTATTCAATTCAAATGAATCGAGTGTAAGTGTAAGCATACATACCTAGTAGAATTAAAAACCTGTCCCTTGAACATATGTCGGATTTCTGGGGTTGTTGGCTGACCGGCTGCCGTTGATTTGAGTTTGCTATTATGCCTTCTGCTTTGATTTTTGGCTCTGAGCTTTATCTATGGAATACCACGAACAATGAAGGTATGAGCTATGAAGGTTTATTAAAGGCCTATGTCATAGCTACTCAGTCACAGTCAGGTATTTTGCAAAAGAATAGTAACAGCTGATAAGCTGTGATGTAAGGTTGAAGGTTGCATCTTTCTATTTAATCTGACAAAGAATGTTAGGATTCCACCTGTCCCGGTCTGGTTTGGCAATGGGAAGGGATATATGCGGCCCGGGCAAGTTCACACTGAAGAAATGTATTTTCCTCACCTCCTCTCTCTATAGCTTAACACTAGAATTTTAATTTATGCATTTTCATAGAACACAAATCAACTATGGGCCAGATGGACTTATAACTTTGAAGTATGGACTCAAGAAGAATTCTGCAAACTTCTTTTTGTATTTGCATAATCCCTTGTGTGAAACAAAAAGGATCAAATCAGCTTTCCATTTTATTTAGGCTTTAAGTAAGTAAATGCTCTTAAATGAGTTGTTGTTCTTGAGATTTTTCTGTTGTGGGGTGGGCCTTATAAACAAAAATTTTGCTCCTAAAATTAGCTTCGCTATGTATTCTTTGACTTTAGCTACTTATACAAGAATTAGTCTTTCTTGTGATAAATGAGAGAAAAGTTTCAGCAAAGTTGAAAGCTTAACAATTATAAAGTATTCGTAACTAATAGACAACAAAATAGAAAATATCAAACTTGATCCTTTAAAATTCTTTGAATACAACTTTTTAAATGCAAAAATTTAATATTAATACCTCCATATATTTATGCTCTTCAATTTAAATAGCATGATCATGATCTAGTATATGGATAGGTAACAGTAAAGTATTTTTGATGTGTATAGATTAAGTATCCATAAAACCTACTGTATTGTAGTCTCGACATGCACCTACCTGTTTTTATCTGTCTGCTTCACTTAAAAATGAGCTTTTTATCTTCCGATTAACAATCCATTTGACTGAGCCTGAGAGAGAAGTGCAGTCGCTCGCTATATTGAATTTTATTCAGGCAGCTAACATGACACCCAGTCAAAGTGAACACGAACACTAAATATTTTCAACATACTACTACTGTACGAAGCGTCGCATTTACATTTTTAGAATCTCACCAGACTGATCAGCAGACTAACCTTGTACACTTCACTTATTGAAAGTATTGGTATTAGTGATTGTGATGCAGGACAGGAAAAATGCATCAATACTAAAGCTATGAATATCTTATGTAATGCAAAAAGCCAATGTAAGTCAAGTTACTCTTCGACATAGCTCATTTTATTACTCTATGAAGAGCTGAATACAAATCTGAGCTTTTATTGGCAGCTATTTAGAAAATTAAAATTCAGAATGCTAAGTGAGGTCAACTTCCTAAAATACATTAGCATTCTAAATATATGCATACATGACAAAACTAATTACATTTTGTTGCTTCTTTACATTACTTCTTTTTGTGAAAAGCTTACCTTTTAAATATTAAAATGTATTGGACCAGCAAACAAGACTTATACAAGAAGTTTTATTCTATTAGCTCGTTAGTTCATACGAAATGATAGCGAAATCTGTAGTAACTTAAATCTATTGTAAAAAGCAAATTGCCCTTAAGAGCAGTCAAGTTCAAGTTTACTACAGATCTAATAGCACATAGTTGTAAATGTAAATATGTTAAGTGTTAAGGCTGATTTGCAGATCCGACGATGGAAGGAAGGCGACTAGTAAGTATTATAAACCTATTTACTCGCGAGCCATGCAGACCAGGCGCAAGCACAAGCTAAACGTACGTACGTAGAAACAGAGCCGCATAAAAAAGAAACATGATCACCTTGTCTAAATTTTTGCACAATTACTGATGCCAAAAGAGTGAGAGCGGTCGTATATAATATACATAGGTATCCTTATAAGGCCGTATAGTTAGATCCACTAATTTATATACCTTCTGTATATGAATGCTTCACACATTTAAATACTGATTCGAAGTTCCCATATATTTGTCTCCAGTATCATTATAGACTTACAAAAAAGACAATGTGCCTATGCCTAACTAGGTGATAGTGATATTGATGCGCCTTGTTAGTGGATGTTGAAGTTGAAAAACGTTCTCGTCTCATTTCAATGCATCCGATACATCCTACGCTTCTTATACAACGAAATAAATTTGTTTGAAGTTTGAAGAATCCTTTAGAATAGTACAAATGCAATATTATGTAACTTTTATTGCAACAACGAAATGATTAGTTTTCAAATGCGCCTAGCCTATGTCGGAACTTATTATACTGGACTAATATGCTATAAATTCTACCTTCTAGTTATAATAATGTGTCTCATCTTTAAGAATAAGTATCCAAGTTTACTTTTATTAAATCGAAGGTATATTTATGTTTTATTAGTTAAGAATCTGCATGAAATCAATATTCATGCACTGTCACGCTGGCCTAATCAATGACATACCTTCACCTTCACCTCTAGCACTTCAATCTTCAATTCACTGATGCAAGACATCTTCTATAAGAATACTAAAGACTTTTCCTTTCATTACAGTTCAATTCCCATTTGCATTGTTTCATAACTTGAATGTTCCAGCCAAAGCTATGCATGCAACTATTCTCTACTATAAAGTGTATTAGCCAGCGTGCATAATAAATAGCTTCTACATACAAACTACAAGCAAGTACAGTGCCATTGTAGTTTCAGGACCATTATTCTTCGGTCTTTTATGGCCTTACGTTAGGAGATTGGTTTCAAAGTTTCAAAATTGCAATGCCTCAACTGGAATAACAAATACCATTCACTCAGGCTCAACTCTATCTCTTCAGTTAAGGAATTCAATATTCTTAGCATGTACTTAAACTGCGAGACTGTACAAGTATTATATAAATTCTAAACTAAACAGTTTATGTACTAATAGCATGGACAAAGTTGCAAGTATTTAGATATTTAACTAGCTTTTATAGATGAAAGCGCTTACTACATAGTAAATAAATGCAGAATAACAACGTTGGAAAAGCTGATAGCACATAAGTACGTACTCCTTGTAATTTATGCGTATTTAAGACCAGTATTCCTAACGTAAGCACTTACTAATGTTAATACCTCTTTGGTTAGACGTAGTTGAAGCTGAATTTAAAGCGAACATTTATTTACACACTGTATTACATGCATGAATGCACATTAGGATGATTGAAGGAGAGGAGAGTAAAGAAAGGGTTGAGTTTTAGTGTTAGTGTTGTGCTGGCAGTTTGTCCTTAGAATGTAATACAAAGTATCTTTGAATACTGAATATTCAAATAGTTATACAGATACAATTCAGAATCTCTGTTGTTGCGGACCAGTAGTAATGCAATGGTAATGTAATACGATGCACAATACCAAAGGCATTTAAGTATTCATACATAATATAGAATCCAAAGTATTATAGATTCCAACATTTGTTACATGAGAAAGAAAACAGTAACATTTTATGTATGACCAATCGCCAATAGTAAATATATAGGTAGTTAACATAGTACACGGGTACAGGCCAGTATAGAAAACAGAAGAAACAAGCGTGAGATTAGATTTGGATGGAATTTTGTATGTTTGCTATAAGTATGTTGTGCTCGGTTCGACAATAGATAAAAGATTAGTCTTCGGAAGTGGACAAATGACAAATACTCACACATTCCTGATGTAATCTTATAAATTATATGCCACATATTGCATTCCTAAAGACAGTACACAGTTCAGAAAATGGAATTGTAAATTGGTTTCCAATTCTACCCTAAAACCTCTATCTAGCTAGCTACAGATATCTAATAAGTTGGGAAGAATGACTTACAATTACATATTTAGAACTTTATTAGTAACATAGACTATTAAATGCTGCAGAATAAAGATTAGGTAGGATATAAATATTTAATGTCTGCTGCAAAGTTGTTTTTTGTATTAAAAATTACAATATGTTGCCGAAAATCTGATTTTTTGCAATGTTAGTAATATAGGATTGAGCCATTATATTTTTATAATGTAGTTTGAATATTTTCTTAAATAATTTATTAACAGATAAATTAATGTTATGTTGTTCTTTAAGTAGTATGTGATGCCAATGAAAGTAGTAATATGCGAATACACAATAGAAATTAATCAGCTTCTAGTAATATAAAATATGCGTGTGTTGATGGTAGTTTACATTAGTGGAGTACAATAGGAAATAAGTAGAAGCTTTTTTAAAACGCTTTTTGATGATGGATGTATTTTTAAGAGGAAAATGGCACATATATAATTCAATTCACAACTAGTGCACAATTAAAAATTATTTAGAATGAGCAATTTAGAACCAGAATAATTTCACGAAAAACTAATTGGAAACCCATTCAAAACCATTACCTTCATTAATCCAAGGCTAGTAGGCAGTAATGTACATATTGTAGATTACCTATGTGTGCTTTATTAAGTTTGGTTTATTTTTGCATAATGTAGTAAGTAATAAAATATTCTTGGATAACATTTTGACAATATAGGTGTGATAATTATAATAAACGAATACAATAAAATAACACCCTCAGTATGAGGGAATATAATTATATGCTCGCTTTATAACATGCTAATGGTAAGTATATAAAGTATTGCTTTTTTATTAACCTTGCTGAATTTTCCTTTGATTTTAAAAAATGCCAAAGTTTGGAATAAAACTTGTATGTCATACGATAAGGTTGCATTACAATGTGAATGTGAGTCTAATTTTGAGCTATCTAGTATTATTAATTATCTAAACAAAGTTACAAAAGAACATTGCACAATATCATCAACAAAAACTAAATTAGCTATGTAAAACTTGCAGTAGCCAAGTAAAGGTGCAGATATTTAATTAAAGCTTTTAAAATTCTATTTAGACTATTTTTCTACAAATTAGCATAATATTGACCATTAGAAAGGAAACAAAAGCATAACAGAATCTTGTTGGCACCTTTAGCATAATATGTACCTATTACATTTCAGACCAACCCTATGCTATTTCACAATCTCAAACCCTTACTACTTAAAAAGGTTTGTTGATTCACCTTTACTTATGCATATTTATGAGAATTAGTATCATTTCGGAAAAGGAAGAGGCAACTAAAACGAAACCAAACCACAATGTCAATATCAATATCGCAAATGAAATGCATGCATGAATATGAATAAGGTGAATACATTAGAATATATTTATGTTAACTATTCGAATGTTGATGAGCACATGTATTAACGCATCTATGTAAATTAGGTGATGTTTCATGCAAGAGCTCTGCTACTTTGTACTGTAAACTTTGTATCCATAATAAGGCCGTAATTTCCACTGTCTTTTATACACGTGTTCATGTCTTTTGAATGTATAAATATTTTTTGCTCCCATTTCTTTTGACTTTCGGCATGTGTAGGCTAACCTTAGCTGGAGGACTTAATAATATAATCAATACTCTATCCTAAATATATATATGTACATATTCTTATCCTTAGAAGCCAAGAATCTTCTTTATTTAGAGACTCACAGAGAGAAAGATCCACCAAATAATTACACAATCAAAATACTAAGGTATATTTTTTCCACTGTGTTAATTCTGATGTGATGTGATGATGAAGATATGCAAAAGAGTCCCTCCCAATTATAATCCTATATAATCTCTGGGCTAATCACAATATGTATATTTTAAGCAGGTATTTATATCACTATATACATATATACAGATGATAACAAAAGATGTACAGGTACTGTGTTTGTTTGTATGTAAATATAAATGTCAGTATCTCTAAATTACTTGTTTATGTTTTATATGCATTACATGTATATAACATATTATGTACAATCTACAATGACTAAACTAAAGTGGAATGATTTATTACTAACATTTAGCCAGGTTAAATAAATGCATACCTTCAGTATAATACAAAGCACACGTATCATTTACTATAGATGTAAATAGGTACTTAGGAAAATGCTATAGTAAATGTACCAAACCAACCAAGCCGATAAAATAAGTTGATGATGTGATTTAGGGATGATGCAGCAACTTTCTTCCTAAAATTAAACAAGCCTGACTTGAATTGACTTGACTGGACCGAAATGAATAATAAAAGGACTTGTATCTTGTATGTAACATGAAAGCAATAACAATAATCACGATTCAGTAAAATACGCCTTGTCGATTAGCTCAACGAGTTTTATACATGAAATTCATGGAGAGTCTGTCCTGTCATCCAGATCCAGAGTGTAATGCTTATTAATACAAGTACTTACAATAATGCTAGTTAGTGATAGCACTAAATCAAACACGCTTTTCATTGGCATTATTAATAATCGGAACAACGAGTGAGCCAAGTGCCTATAGCGGGTCAAAGCCAAGCCAAAGGCGCATACGATTTACATTTAAACTACAGCCTAGAAAGTAAATTATAAAGCAACACCTGAGATTCTGAGATCATTTCAATTTCTAATCCAAACCAATCTGTCTTATTCTTATTCATCTGTCGCATTTGAAATTCAAATGGCAATTTAATTCAGTGATGATTACATGGGGATATCGAACTGTCAAAACTGTATGTACTTCTCTGTAGTGGGCCAACAGCTATAAATAAGCACTCTGCAATAGAACAGGCTAACTATTTTGTTGTGAAGGATATGATTAAATAACTTCGTCCCTTAAAGGAATGCAAATTACATTGTATAATTAGCAAATAACAATAAAAATCTGCTAATACGCTATTTGTTACCGAAATAAGCAACTAAAAATGTACCAAGAATTTAAGAAAAGGAATTTGTTCTATATAATTTTTAATTAGACCACAGTTTGATTGAAGATTCATACTAACCCTATCCATAAATGATTTAGGTACATTTGGATGACAATTTCATTTGAAACACGTTTGAGCACGTTATGCTATTTAAATATTGAATGTCTAAGTCTTAAACAAAGAAAAACAAAATCAGTATTTGAAAATGCATGTAGGAAAATCATGGCATGTCGGAGGCGATGATAAAGCATGTAAATAGATATAAAAGATATTTTTTCATGCAACCAGTCACCAGAGCTAAAATATAGTTTAAACAATACTCTCAATTTAATTCTGGGGCATAGAACTCTAAAATACATTTTAATCGTACGTTTCGTGAGTCTTAAGCCTTAGTAAGCTTTTGTATTATGCATTATTATGAGTCATTGATCATTGGCACAATTATTTGTTATATAATGATAACTAAACTAAGATAAAGGATGATGAGCGAAAGCACAACAACATAAACCGTCTGAGTTGTTAACGGCGTAGACGATCTGGACTTTGAAAGCGTTAGTACGTGAGAAAAGGACGTTTGCTATTAAAAAAATGCAGATAATATTGTTTACAATTCTGTAGAACATAAATCAATAAATACCTTGCGGTTGTTAGCGATTACCTGGATAGGTTTGGTTTGACTATAGATACCAAGCGAATTAACTTATGACAATAAAAATAACAGAACAGGGGTCATTCAGCTGATATGATTACACATAAATACTAATAATACAGTAGCCAATATTTTAGTTTCAGGAAATCAATCAGGAAAAATTAATTCACATGCATGTACAGAGATAACAAATATTCCAAATACAGATAGTTCTCATTCCCACACTCTGTTCGTTGTAATCAGTCCTTTGTTTCCATTTTTATTTTCATTGACACCACATTGTCTATCACGTTTAGCAATAATCATCGTAATCAGGCATTTAACCATAATAATTACAAATCTATTTCAGTGTGACTCTTTTGTACGCGTCACACGGTCACAGTCTCTTTAAATGTGGTTTAATCAATGTTTCAATTTGACACTCTTATCACGGCAATAAATTATTTTATATCGTTTGTATTTAAATCTTAATTAAACATCCGAATTACGTAAGTTGTCCTGGGTCTTGGTAGCACTGGTGAGAAAAACAAACAAATGCACTGGAATGGAAACATTTTAGCATCTATATTGGCATATTTATGAGCTAGGGTAATAAAATTTTAATGCACTGACAAAACAGAAGTAGATATGATCATAAATACTATATTGTAATGGAGAAATGTGGATCATTATAGTTAAGCCAAATAATGCTAGTGTTAAAAAGTACCTAATTATGCCCTAGAAAGATATGAAAAATGTACAGGTTAAACAAATGGTTTACATAATGTAATTAGGATTTTTAAGTCTAGTGCACAGGTATTTAGTAGACATTACAGATAATGAACTGTATGCAACTAAAGGTACTGTATGTAGACATGTTAACATGTTATTATGCCATATTTGCATAAGCATTATTGCATTATTGGTGTTGTGAATTTAATAATATGCTTATTGCATTGGTGTAATACTATGCTGATCCTAAAATGTAGGTTAAAAATTGGGATATTTGCATTGGATTAAGTATTTTTGTATTTTATTGTAGGATAACACAATTTCTTGGACGTAATTGCTATTTGCTGGGATAGAATATAACTTCTGCTCTGGTTTCAGATAATTAACAATATGATGCTTAATTACTTAAACTTAGAAATTATATGTCACAAGTGCGTGTAAGCATCAATATTTATTAACTCAAAGAAACGCTAATAAATATCTCTACATAAAGCTAAATGTACTTAAAATAGTAAGTAATATAAGATAAGCAAATAATATAAATAAAGTAAATGTATTTACATAAATATTATTGGTAGCTTAAAAAGCATTAGCTTAGGTGTACACGTGCAGTGGTGTACAATAGAGGTAGAAATATGAATAAAATATGATATGACCATTTCTTAATGTACTAAAATAGAGTAAAATAAACTAAAGGGGACGGACACGTATATAATTAAATAATTGTACTTAAACGATGCAATCTTATGAATAAGTGTAACAGATTTAACATAGGTAGACCTAAAGTTGTATTTACAAAGTCCACTTTAATAAGATATTATATAAAAATACATCTCTTCTATTTACTATTTACTGGATTGTGTACCATGCTATTATCTAGAGCATCCGTGTGGATCTTCTAAAATTGGTTATAGTATGGAATTGAGTAAAGAAGCTGACATCTGCATCCTTGGGAAGCATTTCCTAGAGATCGCAGTAACCTGGTACGTGGATATCACCGCTGGGAAAGCATGCACTTGCTTCACAAAACAACTTCACAACTTCCAGTTCCAGATTCCAGTCAGTCAGTCAGACTCTTTCTCATACGGCAAATAACAGAATAACAGCCAAATTCGATTCCGTCATTTATGGCGTCTCTTACCCTCATATACTCCCTAAGCCTAATCTCCGGACTCCCTGGAATGGAAATTTGTATTTTAGTTGCAAACTAAATTACAGCTGCTCATTACATACAAACTAACTTCATTAACAGTCATTTAAATATTCTTGGGAGTAGTTACCGGCTTAATACTATACAAGCAGTAAAACAACCTGAGTCCTGGTCATTCTGTAATACAACGGTAAGTGTAAACATTTTACTTAAAACTCTTACTATCTAAGAAAGCCATTTTAAACAAGATTTTGTGGTTTTCATACTTTTAAATTAAGTATCCAGTTAATTGGAGCAGATTAGCTTATGTGTATTAGTGGTTGTGTACACAATAATTACCGGCTTTTGTATGCACTAGTTAATGTAGAGTTAGATTTGTACCAGTTTGCGTTAACAACACTAGCTTAATGTGTATTCCTGTAATCCCTTGTTCTTTTGTTGTTACATATAAGACAGTTAGGTTTTAATTTGATAGTTTGTGTCTTTAAAGATGATTTTTAATGAGCTAGTTTGTGTTTACCCATTTACAGATATGGACGCTTTAAAGTAGATCACAAACGCACATAGTTTGCAAACAATAACCCTGTATTGTTGTGTCCAATGTCCTGTGTGTATTGCTACCGGTGTTCGGCTAGATTTGACCTTTAGATAGAATTAACTAGTAAGAAGTTGTTTTGGGCTGTAGAAAATAGTATTTTTGAAAAGTTCGTGTAGTAATTGTGTTTGTTGTTTTTGATTTTGAGTTTTGAGAGATGAAGATATAAAAAATGTTTCAATTTTTATTTTAGAGCTTGAAGAAAGTCATTTAAAAACAAAATGTCATTAAGTACTTTTGGAAATCAAGGGCGGGTAAGACCACCGCCCCCTAATCCGGCACAAGTTCAAAAAGTTTTGGATGAAAATGCCCATTTAATTCAGACTATACAGGATTATCAAAATAAAGGAAAAGGTCAAGAATGTATGCAATTTCAACAAGCTCTTCATAGAAATCTCGTTTATTTAGCTTCTCTTGCCGACGGAAATCAGAATATTCAACAAATGTTACCGGTAAAATAATAATAAGACTATTTGTAGTTAGATTAGTTTAGTTAGGCTAAATAGTTTAGGAATGTTTAGTTTTTAGATGTTTTGTTTATATAAATGGGTAATGTTGTTAGGATATCTAGAAGTGGGATAGCTTTTTAGGCGATGATATTATAGAACTTTATGCAATTAGTTTATATGAGGATAGTAAAAGGAATTTGTGAGGATTTTTAATGTTTAGTTTTATTTAATGCATATTTTTGGTTTATAAATAGCCTCCGGGACAAGAATTGGCTTTACAACAACAGCAACAACAACAGCAAGCAATGGCCCAACCTAACCAACAACAGCAATCCTACTATGGTCGTCCACCTAGCCAAGCTCCGCAACAATACCCGGGCTACGGGAGCTATCCTCCAACTTCGGCTCAGCAACAGCAACAAACCGGTCAGATGCCACCACAACAGCAACAACAAATGCCACCCCGTCCTCCAATGCAGCAGCAAGCTCCCTCTCAACAGCAATCACCTCAAAATCCCCAATCTGCTTATCAACAACAGCAACAAAATCCCCAACAGCCACCGCCTTCCCAACAACAGCAACAACAGCCATCTCAACAGTCTTATTATGGTTCTCATGGTCATCCAAGTTATCCACAATATCCTAATCCAAATCAACCAAATCCGTATGGCCAACAGCAGGCAGCTGCTGCTCAACAACAGGCTGCCCAGGCCGCCCAAGCTCAGCAGCAACAGCAAGCTGGATACCCTCCTCCCTCTGGGGCCGGCTATCCACCCAATCCTAATGCATACCCAGGAAATCCGAATTCTAGTGTGAATGTCAATCAAGCCGGTCCTGGTAGTGCTTATCCACCTCCTCAGTCCCAACCGGGATATAGTTATAACCCTGCCGGCCCTTATCCTCCACCGGGTAGCCCAAGTTCAGCTGGACCAGGAGGTTCTGCAGCTGCTCCGGGAGGTGGTCCTTCAGGCTATCCAGCTGGCTACGGAGCCCAACAATATGCTCCTCAACAAGCACAATATCAACAGGCCCAATACCCTCCTGGACCACAAGGGTATGGTCCTCCATCACAACAAGGCCCACCAGGCTCTCAACAAGGTGGCCCTCCTCAATCAGGACAGTACCCACCGTATCAGCAGCAGTATCAGGTAACTTTGAACGCGATTAAAAAAATTGTGTTAAAAAGATCCTCAGAAAACTAATGAAATTATTTTAACTGTTTAGGGCTACGCTCCTCCACCCCAAGGTTATCCAAATTATGGCTACCGGCCTGGACCTCCTCCACAATCAGGCGCTCCACCACAACCGGGAGGATACCCACCTCAGAGCGGAGGTTACCCACCACCACCTCAAGGTTCGGGACCTCCGTCTCAAGGAGGAGCTCAAGGATCTTACCCGCCTCAGCAACAGCCATCTTCCAGCCAATAAAATTACCCTTCAATTCAATTTCAATTCTACTAACTCAGCACATCGAAAGTGGTTTGGTTTTGGTTTGTATTTTTCTGTATTATTTCTGTGTATTTACTAAATATTTATCTTGAGGATTTTTTTAAAGAAAAAGTATTGAACTTTGCATTAATACTTATTAGGTAGCTATTAGCCAATAACCTAATTAGTTTTGACTTTGACAAGGAGTTAATTATAAAAGTGTCTTAACTTAAATGTTAGGCATTTCTTCCATGATCTGTTTCTGTACAAAAGTATTGTGTTACATAATTTTATATGTTTGTTTTGTTATCAAATATATCCAAGTAAAATATTCTAGATTTTAAATACACAGTTTTCGTATTGTTGTGTTGTGACTTTGTGACTGCCCGTGCATTTTAGCAAAATTAGCAGAATTAGGAGAAGCTAGCTAGTAAACTAAAGTACTGCTGATGTGAATTTAAATGTTTATAGCAAAACAGTTGACTGTTGAGCTCAAGACTAAACGGTGAATAATAATTGTAAGTTAGACAGTCTGAGGTCTGAGTACTAGCGTTCCTTCCTACTGTTTACGTAACCAATTTGTACCTTTTAAGATTTCGTCTCCGGTAAAAAGGAAGGTTTACCTTTACTAAACTGAGCTAAATTATCCATTTGTTTAGTTTAGTTGAAAGGTAACCTAATAATTATTAAATTAAGTGGATTGTGAAATAACTACTAAAATAATTAACCAACATTACTCCAAAAATTGTAATGTTATGGTAGGAATGTTAAGTAAAAGTTTGAAACGCTAGTAAACTAATAATAAAAATTATGGTAAATAATGTAATGTACAGAAGGTTTATTGTAGACTTCAATTTGTCAGATGTTTGCCAAATTACCTTCACTTGAGCCTGAAACAAGGATGGTAACTTCGTCTTTCGGATGATTCTGTGCTCTCTGTCAGTATATACATATATAAATAAATCACTGTAGAGCATGCAGATGTAATTGTAAATAGATTAAGTGTTTAGCATATATGATAGGTTTGCTGTAATTAATAATCTTTAGATAAACAAAAAATTGCTGAAATGTCATACTCAATAGTACGAAGCATAAGTACTAATTCTGCAATAGATCACTTAAAAAAGTAATAACAATAATGTACCTGCGTTAAACACAGCTACAGATACATCTGGCATCAATGTAGAAATGTAGATTTGTAAATGTCTAAAAGTACTATATTTAGTGTCTTTTAATCAGAAGTAACAATAAATACATACAGTACATCTATAGGAAGTTATATTATTACTAGAGAAGTGAATAATTAAATACTCATTACTGTAGTACAGGTAGATAGGTATAAATATGTAGATTAAAGCAAGATTCAAAAGAATTAAAAGAACACCCTTTAACGAACTGGTACAGCACAATTTATTAGCATACTATATAATAATGATATATGATATGCCTATCTATACTAAAAGTGGTATGTTGATGTAGATCTTATAATGATAATGATACTAAATTATTAATGATTCAGCAAAATGATAAATGCGAAATAAAAATAGCAATATAGTGGACATACACACACTAAACTAAAATTACATAATTAAATTATAATTATACATACGTATTGTATTGCGAAAAACTAGTAGATAGGCGAAAAATTAAAATTAAATTAAAAAAGGAGTATTAAAAACAACTAATTAAACCACGTGTCACAACAATTTGACTTATATTAATTATGATGAACAATGAATATGACAGATGTATTTACATTCGTACATGACTAACAAATCTGTAATCAAACTACTAAACGTAAATAAATGACTAGTACTAAATACATAAAATATCCAAGTACATGTTCATATATATTATTATATGATTCACAAGAAAAGATTAAGAAAAATGATACCTTACAAACTTAAATGATATAATGAAGGTTGACTATGAATTAAACTGGAGAAAAGCAGATTAGAAATAAATCCATAACACAACATACTCTCAAGCTGCCTGATGTAAGAGCTAATGATAAAAAATGTTTTATTGTTTAGCTTTCTTGTTGGGAAACCCTTTTTATAAAGTAGATTACGATTATGATAGTTATGTAATATCCAATATCCAATCCAGTAATCATATTATCAGTTTGTTTTACATGTATTTGTATCCAGTCAGTGTTTTTATAAGTTTTAAAAAAGTACGTAAGAGTACATAAGTACATACTACAAATAAAAATCATCTACGCTCTTAAAGACGTAGCGTGTCAATGTCAATGTTAACATTAAAATCATTAAAATAGGGATACCGATGCAGAATTCAGAAATACTTATTAATAGGAATTTATTGGATACTAAATCTATATTATGATGTCAACATAAATGGTAAATGTTTGTATTTAGATATTCAAATTCAATTGTACATCAGAGATAATAAATACATCTGTTCATAGTGTTTAAAAGGAATACCAATTTCCGAAATTCTAGTTACTTAGCAAGTACTTAATTCGTTTTAGTACTGTTGTAAAGGTACCTACATAAACGCATGATTGTTTCAGTAATCAGTGAGTCAGCCTAAATGTATTTGTAGTTTTATTGTTCAAAGCGATATTTTGTTTCGTACTTTATTAAAGTACCTTGATTGCATATTTGTATTGTATTATGTGCGGAAATCATTTTGGTATTAAGTATGTACTAGAAATTTTATTGCCAGAAAAGTAATGGTCACATCAGACAAGTTACAATTACTACATATTATACCTAATTATTGTATACACTTGAAGAACAAACTATAAAAGTTATACAGCAGCAAAACAGAAGTATGTGGCTCATTCCCCAAGTAATTCTTTAGAATAATTGTTTTCATTTAAATTGTCTGTTTAGTAAATTAAAGTAGCTTTAAATTATAATTATTATATTATAATTGTATACCTACATCAACAAACATAAGATATTAATAGAGATAGTGCTTTACATTTTTAAGTTACATGTTTGTTATATATTGTCAATTTTTTAGTTATTGTTCTAATAAAAGACTACCTATTTGTGATTGAAATATAATTAATTTGTGCATGCATTTTTCTGGCTATTTATATCTATGTACTGTGTATGAACTAATTTTTGCATTTCGGTTAATTTTTTAGTTATCGGTAATCCTCGGAGAAACATCGTACTTGACAGTTATGTTCCACATTTTGCATTGCTCAATTACTCTATATCTTTGAGAAGATTGCATGTATTCAGAAGCAACTCGGCGAACATGGTGGCAAACGGTTTCCTTCCCTTCTTGGCACTTGTAAAGGTCTAAGCAGTAGAAATGAATTACATTTTTGAATACCATAGGCATTGTAGCCCTCCCCTTTGTTCGGCGATCTATTGAAAAAATTCGTATGCAAACTTTGGATTGCAAACTTTATAAAAACACTACACCATACTTACATAATATAATGTCTTTATATTTAATATGTAAATTTTACCTGCACATTCTTTTGCTTTAGTTGAACAGGATTCTTGGAAGTCCAGAGTGTTCTGAGTATGAAACCTTTCTTCTGATACGACACCACTATGACGTATGCACGTTATAATTGTGTAGGAAAATAATAATAAGTGAAAAATTCTAGGCATCCCGTTCTCTCTCATTGAACTGAAACTTTTTAAACTTTTTTTAAGTTTATCTCGAGGAATTGTTCGATTTGTCAGAAACTGAAATAATTGCTTCTATAAACTTCATGTCGAACTAAGTATGTAACAAAAAATTGTGATATTCAAGTTGTTAGCATTTGTATTTTAGGAAATAATTAAATTTTCTATTGATTGTATTTACTATGTAAATGTACTATTGCTCATTTGTACTATTTTGCACGTGAAATTATTTGCAACTCAATCACGCCCGCACTCATGTAAACAAGTTAAGTGAATTTATTAATATACGAGTATTTATGTATTCAATGCATTCCAAACTTACTGTATGTAGTAAGTATAATTGCATGCAAGTAAATTACACTATTATATACTTATTCTTATTATACATTTATCCCCTCTTGTCCCTGAATAATTGCATAATGAATCATTACATTAAATTAATGCATTGTTCAACTGGAATGCTCGACCTTAAAAATGGCGTGAAAAAATTGGCAATGAATCACATTATGGATTACATCGAGAACGAGAACTGGGACAATTGTTTTGTATTTGTAAGTAACGAAATGGCCTACGAAATTACACTTATTATTTAATTGGTTGCACCAATTTACTCACACCTACATAATATGGATATTGTATAAAAAGTCTAATTAGTGTTAATTATTTTAATATGCCTGTAATTGATGACAATACATTCTACCAATTAAACACAATTTGTCACAGTGTATGTACAGTGTATTTTGTTAACATACAATTATTTCTATTTTCTTTCAGTGCTATACTTAATATCTTCGGTATTTTCTGGATTGTGTAATAAATGTATATAATCTCTTAAAGATTTTTATTTCTGTAAATTCTAATCCTAATTTTAATAACTGCCTCCAACAAACTAGCAGCACGACAAGATTTCCCAAAGAGAAATATTATGCTAAACAAAAAAACAGTAGCATATCCAGGATTGTTATTTTTTTAGGGGAACGCTAAATAGTATTAATGAAACTTTAGAACAACAAAGTTAACAACACTACTTGCTACGTGTATTTGTTAGATACTTTTTACTTATCAACTTTAGTTAACAAACAAGGAAAGAAGGGAAATTCGTATAGTGAATACTTGGATAATCATTGTTAACAAAATTGAAGCATTATATATTTTCATACTATAATAAGAATACTCTTAGCCACATAGGTACTTTTGTTCACGCTTTAATTTACGGCTAGATGTTTGCAATCTCCCATTTTATAGGTACATATTACTAATCAACTAAATCATTAAAGTTATTAGACGTTTTGTAAAAATGTTAAGACTAATAAATACTAAAATTTTCATCTCTATTATATTTTTAACCCTCTCTGTAGTACGTTCAGTATTTTCTGTTTCGATTGCGCAACAGTCTATCCCAAGTGAAAGCAGTTTGAAAAATTTCGAAATGGACAGAACATTTGCTCATTTAAATGTGTTTGCAAATTGTTTAATACATGAAGTTGTGGAACAAACTGGATACTCTATTTTGGAGTTACATACTATTAGAAATTCTGAATTGAGGTGGAATCCTTTTGTCATTGAAAATCGGGGACATAATTTTTCAAAAATATATACTCCTCGAAGTAGTACCAGATATCACCAATTTTATTTCCAGAGATATCAAAGAAATTGCAGAGTAAAATTTTATAGCATTCCCAGAAGTAATGATACCAGGTAATTGGTGTACCAGCATAATAGAAAATCTTTCAAGACAAGAGAACATTGATGAAAATTCGAACTATATCATACTTTTGTGGGATTCCACTGCAACGACTGCAAGTGATATAGGAAATATCTACAACTTACAATTAGATCAAGATTGTCTAAAGAAACTAGTAAAAGTTCCTACACAATCAAAATATATTGTGATTGACACACATAGATCTGTCTTCTCTTTAATGTGCTCTTCTTCCGCTTGCAGTAATCCTCTCTATGAAATTGAAAATCAAATTGAATCTGTTGAAAAAATTGATAAATTGTGGCTCCAGTTTCATAGGAATCTTCATGGTGCAAATATAAACATTCCAGGATATCAAAGATTTTACTACTTACCTGGGTCCAGGGAATGTGACCAATTAGGAAAGGAATTCAAAGGGGAAGAGAGGCTGTGTACTCTGATGGCTTTAGAAAAAATTTACAATTTCACAAAGATCGATTCTTTATTTAAAAAACTCACACTTCTTAGTCTTCTAGAAGAGGATTCAGGTGATATGCTACCTTTCTTGGGAACAATACATAATTTACAATTTACCGAAATTTTGAAGCAGCAGGATGCAAATACGAGATATGAATGGCTCCCGAATGGAATGATCATCGAACCATGGACATTTCTAATGGTTATTGACAAAAGTGGACTGAATATTGCATCTCCACTCGCACCAATGGAATTTTTAACTTGGTTACTCCTCTGCTTATCTTTGTTAAGTTGTGCAATTATTTTTACTGCAATTTTATCTCAGGAAAAATCAAAAGAAGCTCACAAGGTTTTATTTTATTTTACAAGAAATATTATAATAAGCCTAGGAATTTTATTGGAACAAAGTGATTCTAATATCGTTTACAGAAATATGCACATCAAATCTCTTTCAATCAGAATTGCTTTACTTTCATGGTTAACTATGTGTTTGGTAATTAGTGGAGCTTATAAAGGATGTTGGTATTCCTTGCTAACTAGTTTTGAGCACCCGAATGTACCAAAAACCATGGAAGAGTTAATGGACAGTGATTACACAGTTATAGCTCCGGATTTCTTTCCAGTAAACAATACATTAGAAGGGTTAGTCAAATTAATGTGTCGAGAATACATCGCATCGGAAGCCTCAAATATTTCAAATCCAAAGAAAGTTATCCTCTATCAAAAAATATTGACTAAAGCTGTTAATTTGTATAAACTAACGTATGGAAAAGTAAAAATCCTGTACGAAATGCAAGATGAAATCCCTGTAGATTACACAGATGTCAGTATCCCCTTTAGAATTCCACTAAACTTCGCTTTTCTTAGCTCTGTATCAGGAATAAAACACTTTCGGAGAATGATGCTTATAAAAAGTAATGCATTTTTGGTTCCCAGTTCGCAGGCTGAATATCTCATATCTATTAAAACAATGTTTGTCATATCACGAAATTTTGTATCTTCAATATTAACACCAAAATTTGCCCATCTTACTGAAAGTGGGATCTATAACATCTGGAGCAGATATAAAAGTTCACTTTATTTAACGGTAGATTCATACTTATATAATTGTTTTACTAAAAATCCAGAAATGATTTATGGCTATACATTCTGCATGGCCGCTGTCGATAACGTTTACAGACCAACGCTACAAACCTTAATTAAAGAAGCAAATTCAATTTCTCTTAATGTTCTCAAAAACATCCTTTACCTACTCACAACAGGGCTATTACTCAGTTTAGTCGTTTTCCTTATTGAGCGTACCATCAGTTTCACACAATCTAAAACATACATAGAAAATTTCATACCAGAGTTACCAGACTATAATAACTACGTAGAGTAAAGGGAAATAAACATGCGGAAACGATATGCAATTACTTTAACAGCCATAACTGGAGTAAACTAATATTATGCATTAGTAAATTGTAAATGATTGTGATTTTTGAATCTATATACCAATAAAAATGCAAACTATTATGCCAATATAAAGAATGACTAGCAAACCTTTACCTGGTTAGAATCTAAAATGAAAATAAGTTTGAGGTACATGCATAATTATGTAAAATATTTACAAGGCTACCAGATTTCAAGGGGGACAAATCGGGACGATTACTATGTGTAGATATAAATATTGTATTTTGACCATGTCTCTATACGAATATAAAGTAAAGATTTTTTTTAAATTAAGGGACGATCTTTGAGAAATATGATATAGACACCCGTAGTCCCACTTGACCTTACAGCCAATTATGTTTAAAAGAACTTATAGCCGTTTCTTTATGAAGATAAATACTGGACATATTGTCCTCTATACATTATTATAAGGGCATTGGGCATTTGTCATTTAATCAGATTTTTTACATAGAATTGGATGTAAGGCCATTGTCAATATAGGCGACGATATGCATGAAATTCTTCAATTAAAACTATCCCTCTCGAAATATGGCTCAATTTTCTTATAAATTACGTATAAATTAATAATTGGGACACGTTTTGAAATGGTTGACAAAAGCGGGACATCTGGTACCCTATCTGCACCTACTAAATAATATGAACTATTAAATCATTTCGAAATAAGTAATTAAACTACCTATTTCCTATTTATTGTATTGTAACTACTATAAGCATATTTTATGGGATGGGAATGGGATAAGGGAGTCATAATAATAAGACGCATCATCATTCCTGCACAGCAGCTTTTGAGGGGATTATGAGACAAATACAACTTTATCCTTTGCATTATCACATGGAGTATTTTGATGGAAGTCTCGAGATCATCCTTCGGCTTTAGTTAGTTTTTGGTTTGCCGTAGCATTTTTTGCTGGTTTTTAGTCATAATCCTGGAAACTGGTAAAAACGTCAACTTGCGAATATTGCGAAATAGACACAGTTGTGTTCCGAAAACGAAGAGAGAGAAGGTAAGCGATTCTTTATTAAGTTTTTTTAATCAATCAATTTTTAGACGAATGGAGATTTGGGATGTCATTGTGTTGTGTTTTTATTGTGTTGATTGTGGCGTGTTTTTTTCGTTAGCTCTCCTTTGTCATTTGGAACGAAAACAAAAATAAATTATATATTTGGTATTCGAGATTATGAACTTTGAAGGAAAACTTTTTCGAAATCATCAGTACGAATAACTTATTATTTTGTTTTTTATGTTTTATAGAAAATTGAAAGGAGTTCAAGAGTCGAGTGTTGTAGTGACGAATTTGGAAGTTGATTGAAGATCTGCTGTAGATTCTATAGGTAATTTCTTGGTGGCTTACATGATCCTGTGAACAATTTGATTTTTTCCAAGAGTTTTCAACTTTTGGACTTTCCGGTCCAACGAAGCCTTCATTAATAAATCTCATTTTTATTTTGCAGTGACTGAAAACGGAAATAAGATGAGTGAGTATTCTCTAGCACCTGAGCTGGTGGAAAGCATCAAGACATTTGTCGATGTCTTGAAAAGTCATCCAAGAATTTTAGAAAGTCCAGATATAGGATTTTTTCGGGAATATCTCTTGTCAGTTGGAGCAAGGGTATTATGCACATATTATATACAAAAATGATTTCAATTAATTGTTTTAAACCTGTATTATCAGTTACCAACTTTTAATCTCGTAAATGTCTTATTGTCCAGCTTCCAATGAAAACCTCCCCGACTACTGAAGCCCCTCCAATGGGTAGTGGAGACACTAACTCAAAACCGAAAAAAGGTGAACCAAAATTTGAAGACGTAAACGTGGAGGTCGAGTCTGAAGAACCTTATCCAGAGTTGGATAATGAAGGAGTCATTGGTTCGTTATTTTGAATTTTATTGTTTATATTTTATATTGTGTATCATGTATATATTTTGTTTATATTATATTATGTATGTATTTTGTAATTGTATATATTATGTATTATGTATATATGCTTATATATTTCCTATTTACAATCTAATGCTGAATACCAAATAGTCGATTTTCGTATGAAAAGTAGATAAAAGGAACGCATAAATGATTAGTCATTTCGATTTTTTCAACAGAAGGAGATGAGCCAGATGCCAGTCAAGAAATGGGCGACCCCGATGTTGCTGCTAGTGAAGAAGATATGGATAAGTCAAATGATCTAAAAATGGAAGCTGTGTCAGCATATGGGGAGGGGAATTTCGAGGAAGCTGTTTCAAAGTACACAGAAGCCATTAAATTGAACGGAGGTTCAGCCATTCTTTTCGCAAAACGTGGCCAAGCATATATTCAATTGCAAAAACCTAAAGCTTGTATTCGAGATTGCAATAGAGCTCTTCAGATTAATCCTGACTCTGCTGTTGCATTCAAGTTCAGGGGACGCGCTCACAGGTATGAAAACAAACTTTAAATATATATATTTCATCTATCTCAAATCTCAGTAATCGTAATGATGCGAAGTAATGATTTTAATTAATGTATTTTTTTCATTTTAGACTGTTGGGTAATTGGGTAGAATCTGCCAGTGATTTGCGGCAGGCTTGCAAGATCGACTTTGACGATCAGGCAGATACCTGGCTTAAAGAAGTTACACCAAATGTAAGTAGAAAACTTATTTATTATTTATTTAAGAAGTACTACTCTCACATTCGTATATTTATTCAAGTCTTGCCTTTTACTCCAATCACAATTCACACTGCTCTATCATTAACATCATCATCATCAGTACAATCAATACCATCATCATCAACAAACACATCGTAATCGTATTATTTATGTTTTGATGTTATATGTTGCATGCACTGAATTGAGTTGGATATTTTTACGGGATACAATCACGGCTTAAAATAATTTAAGTAGTCTAGTAGAGAAGGTCTGTATTGTGGATACAATTTTTGATATATTAGCATTTACAGTATGTACTATATACAAGAGTATCGTATGTATGTACACCTTTATAACCTGGGGAAATAGCTAGCTCCTTGTGATTGTGATTAATTTTCATTTTCCATTTAATATGTATTTAGGTTAGTGAGTTAGATATTTAACTTAGAGTGTTAAATAATGAAAGAAAATGTCTTAATAGGGATAAAGTATTATATACATTCATTATTTATACTACTAGATTGTACAATATTTTTCTATGTATTTATTTACAAAGTAGTGGCAGTTATTTACAGTTATTTATTTATTGTTATTATTATTTAGGATTCTGTTATTATAATGCACCAGGAAACTTAACGATTCTATCACGTTTATTGGACATTGTTATTTTATTCGTGGTGTTATTAGCTCTGTTCTACTGTAAACTTACAATTAGTTTTCTTCAGTATACGAATAGAATATATCTATCTGGTCTACATACTACATACTGTTCTTTTCTAGGCAAAAATCACAAAAAATTCAAAATTCTTAATTATTTATAGTTCTTGCACTGATGGAGTGCGTATAGAATATTGCCATTGTTGTAGTATGTAATATAATACCAATTTAGGCAGGCAGTTAATGTTCCCTGGTCTGGTTAATAAAGCAGACTGTCTGCGACTGAGCACAGTATATTCTCCAGGTTCCAGCCAGTAGAATATCAAAATCCATAATGTATTTTAATATTTTCTATTTCGCTTTACGTTAAAATAACCGAATTTGTAGTATTTTGAGTCCTAGTTGATTGAGAGAATTGATTTTATCAATTTATGCTGTCAATGTCAATTTGTCAATATTATGAAAATGTTCTTTGTATGTGAATTCTTTGGACGTACACATAATATTTGTCAATCTTTATTCTTTAATGTTTCTTTGGTTTTTGACTACTTTCTTTTTGTGGACTAGACTGAGCTGAATTAATTGCCTCGCGTTGTTTCCTAAATTTTCCCAAGATATCTGGTAGTTCATATGCAATTGCAATATCTAGTCTGTTAATGGGGCATCCCTTAAAATACGTGCAGGTTGATGATAGCGATGGGAATTCCCAAAGAGGGTTCAGTTTGAAAAAGTCCCTGTATGTGTCTGGGTCAGGTAGATCGTACCGGGAGATGTTCGTCAAAGTAGAGAGACCTTCGTAAATATGGTAGTTCTGAAAAAGATAAGGAAATAATTGTTAAAATGTGAAACTATTTATTGCTAATTGTTCGCAATTTTTTGTAGAAAGCTTTTGAAAATTTACCTGAGGGTGATCAATGATATCGTTGGAAATTTTCTTCTTGTCAGAAAAGAAAGAGCGATGGTTGTTGTAAGTGTTGAGATAGCAGTCAACCATTTTAGCGTGATTTCGTACTCTTACAGCAAATCTTCGAGCTGCGGCAATCCTCGTTTCAACTCTTTTCTCTGTAGCATCTCGGATGTCTTTTAAGAAAAGTTTCTCATGGGCAGTAAGCAATGATGTAGGCGAATCAGGTTGCAAAGGTCGTCCCCACAAAGACGCAGCGTATCTAAATTTCAATTTTTTAATATATTTAAGGAGAACAATACAGTGTGAATATTTTTATGCATATCTGTAAAACTTACAGCACAGGCGGCTCCGCACTTGACATCAAGGGGCTGATATTCCAAATCAACATAGCTTGTACCCTAAGGAGTTCGTCAGGTTTAACCGAATCAGCTTTGTTCAGAACAATGCGGACTTGATTTTCTCGTCCCTATGATAATTTTTCCATTATTCACGTTAATTATTTAGCAAATTCATTAAGTAATTTACTTATATCAAATTACTTTAAGTTGATCCAAGATAGCCTCAGTTTCTGGGCCAATGTCCAATTTAGCAGGGTCGTAAATGAGGAAAAGGACGTCAGCTCTGTCAATGAACCATTGGCAAGCGTCGTTGAATGGGAAAGATCTTTCAACTTGTTTACGAACTTCCAAAATTCCTGGGATTTCAACTAGATTTACCTGTAAGATTCACAAATTGGACAGTTCTTAGTTAGCAGCTTTAATAAAAAGATTTATTTCACAATTATGTTTGTTAGTGTTAATTTGGAGTGAGGGTTATGTAGATTTTTATTGCATTCACATGCGGGATCAACTTTTATTGTCAAGGATGCTCATATGCATTATACTAAATGTCTCAGCAGATAACTATTAGGTAATTAGGGAAATGCGGTAAAGATGTTGCCATCTGCAATCTACAATGGAGCTCAATTTTGAGGCTAATTTAATTCCTAGTTTACAGTAATTTGTTGGACGCTTTTGGCTTTCGTACAATTACGGCTTCTAAATTGTATACATGTGTCACTTGAAATTGTACCAATAGGCGAAAATGTCACTGGAGGCATTACTGTAAATCGATGTTGTCGTGAGAATTGTCCGCCTAACAGGCTACTGGAGAAGTCATAAAATCAGCTTCACACAATAACCAGTCAGGAGGACATCACTCACAATATTTTTCCGGATCCCCTTTTCGTAAAAACCCTTCAAAATTAAAACAAATAGCATTTCCATATTAAAATATTAAGCTACAAATGGACAAACCTTTTCCAGCAGCCTGTTTGGCATTTTTCGGCCGCGGAGTCGGTCCAAGAAAGATTGTCCAAATTTCTGCAGACCGGAGAAAGTCCAGTCAGCAGCTAACTGAGTTCCATCTAAAACTTCGTCTTCGGTTCCATGGACCATAATATTAAATTGAGCTGGAGACGGATCCGCTCCTAGATTATATCATTGAAGGATACTGGTTAAATTCTTAATCTTTACTACTTTGTCCATACAATTGAGTTATAGTATTACCGGTTCGAAGAGAGCCTTCTTCGTTTTCTATTCCTAAAAGCCAGTTGATGGTTGTAGACTTGCCACCAGACCAAGGGCCCATAAAAACTACCATGGGTTTCGAAAATATTTCGGGATCTACAAGCATAAATACAATTTATTACTGGTTGTCAAGAATGGGAATTGAAATAATGCTTTCGAAATGTTATGTTAACCTCCGAAGTGGCGGTTGCTCAAATCCCGATATTTGTATGTGGTTTCCAATGGCTTGATAGCCGACTCATAAACTGACTTGAGTTCCTTAAGCGTTGAAAGTGTCACTTTTTCAGAAAGTGTAAATAAGTCCTTGGTGCGATCGGAGTCGTCAAGGCCTAAAATGCTAATGAGGTGATCTCTTGATCGAGGTATGTAATCTGGCTCTTCGTCAGAATCATCATCTTCATCAGACTCATCATCATCATCGCCAACCTCGGCTGTTTCCTCATCGTCATCCTCTCCAGATTCAGCAGCTTCCTCTGCGGTTTTATCGTCGTCTTCTGCTGATTGATCATCTTCCGCTGTTACGGCAGAATCTTCATCAGATTTTCCGTCATCTTCAGCAGTTTCATCATCATCTTCTCCAGATTTAGCGTCTTCTGCTGTCTGGTCATCATCTTCTTCAGATTTTTGGTCCTCGGTTGTGGCTCCTTCTGCTGTAGCATCGTCTTCTTCAGATTCCTCTGCAGTGGCTGACTCTGCAGATTTGCCATCCTCTGCGGTGGCATCATCTTCCTCAGATTTTCCGTCATCTTCTGCAGTATCATCATCTTCCCCAGATTTTCCGTCGTCTTCTGCAGTACCTTCATCTTCGTCAGATTTTTCATCATCTTCAGCTGTAGCTGAATCTTCAGATTTATCATCATCGTCATCATCGTCATCATCTTCTGCTGTTCCGTCATCTTCGTCAGACTTTCCAGCTTCTGTAGTTGCATCTTCTTCAGTTTCCCCATCTTCTCCCGATTTTCCATCATCCTCTTCTGTTTCTTCGTCATCTTCACCGGACTTTTCGTCATCATCTTCCTCTGTTTCTTCAGCAGTTTTATCCTCTGTCGTTGCATCGTCATCTTCATCACTCTCTTCAGCGGAGGCTACACTATCGGCTGCTATTACAATTCAAAAATTGAAAATAATTATGCCGACATTGGTACACTTATTTTTTGCAACAAAATTCAAAATACCTGCATCTTCGGCGGAAGCTTCACTTTCTTGTGTTTCTTCATCTTCTTGGCTTTCTGTAGAGTCGGGTTGGTCAGCCTGCTCGGCCACATTATCTGAAACGGATCCGTCTCGTTCAGTTTCTTCCTCCGTATCCTCTGCAGTGTCTCCGTCAGATCGGTTGTCGTCGTCGTCATCGTCATCATCTGATTGTTCATTTTTAGTTGAGTCAAAAAAGACATTGAGTCACCAGAAATATGGTTGATATTTTGCTAGAAGTTAGGAAATGAGTGCATACCTTACCTTCTGCTTTATCTTCTTCACTTTCATCATCTTCGTCACTCTTATCATCTGCAGCAGCCTCACCTTGTTCCTCTTCGGATTCTTCCTCAGACTCCTCATCCGTAGCTGGCTCTCCAGATTTCTCTTCTGTTGCTTCTTCAGATTCCTCATCATCGTCTTCAGCAGTTTTTTGAGCAGAGTCCTCTTCTTCGGTGTCTGCTCCTTCCGAATCCTCGTCTTCGTCTGATTTAGCAGCAGCTGAGTCTCCCTCCTGAGAATCTCCCTCCTCGTCATCATCATCGTCATCATCTTCTGCTGTTTGCTCTGTAGATTCCTTCTGACTTTCATCAGAAGCATCATCTCCATCTTCTACATAGTAATCAATAATTTCAAGAAAATTGTATTCTAATGCAATTATATTTCAAGCCTTAATCGCTTTCGTCCTAATAACTAGCTGAAGATTTCTATTTCGCATCCTATTTTGCAATGCAATAATGCATTCTGAGGATTGAATGATTTTTATTGCATTGCTAGAGAAAGCACGAGAAATGCAAAATTGAAATCTATTATTGAATTGCTCCATGAAGAGAAAGTCAATTCAGTCTAATTTCTTTCTCGAGGGAAGAGTGAAACAGGAAATGAAAAATTACCTGTGGAAGCCTCCTCAGATGCTACGCTGTCTTCTTTCGTTGTTCCGTCTTCCTCTGACTCTTCATCATCGTCATCTCCTTCCTGAGAATCTGCACCTTCACTGGCATCCGAATCACCTTCTGTTGTACCATCGTCGTCATCATCATCATCATCTTCTGCTGTATCTCCTTCGTCTGATTTCGCTTCTGTTGATCCCGGCTCACCCGAATCGTCTTGGTCTTCGTCTGAATCACTTTTACTTTGCCCTGGAACACTTTTGACATCAGCACTACTACTTTTCAGTGCAGCATCCACATAAGGTTTACATTGGGAATATGAAGGTTGTGGGTCTTTGGATGGAATAGCTTCACCTGAAACAATAGTACAACAATCAAGTTTAATTTCCATTCATTCTCTATTTGGCATTTTCTAATTTGGAAACAGCACAAATATTTTTTAATATAATGAACTAAAAGAATTGCAAAGCAGCAGAAAATAATTGTTTGCTTTTTTGGAGCGTATCTTTAATATCTTGCTGTATAATATGTAGTTGTAATAAATAGGTTGTGTTATCCTGTGGAAATGAATGAATATCAATGTGGTACACTACGTGGTGAGGATCCATGTAGCCGAATTTGTCATAAAGATAAATCGAATTCTCAAAACTGGGCTAAATGTTTTTCTATGATGGTATTACGTATTACATTGTATTTTTGTAGACCTCTTTGTAAATAGTACAATGTTGCGTAAATGTAAAGTGTGTGAGATTTATTTTTAAACTGGACGAAATGGAGTAGACAATTCGGTTCAGATCAGAGGTCAAATTCTGTCAGAAAGAGCCGTCCGTTGTGTTAGCTAGCGTTGCATCGAGAATTAATTTCTGCTGGTGCGTTATTCTTGGAAAGTTTTCAATTATGTCTCTGCACTGTGTAGTTGTACTATATAGGAATAGAAACTAGAAAGGTATGTTATGTATCTAGTTCATAACTTTTTATGAATTGGATTTCTGATTCGATCCAATCCTTTTACAATATTATATCTAGTAGCCATATAGTTGATATTAGCTTCAACTAAATGATTTAAATAAAACAATTATTATCTATATTGGAGTACTTTATTTCGGTTCGGTCGAAGTTCGGAGAAAAATCAGTCACTCGACTATTTTCCCTTTTCTACGTGTCTGTCTAATTTAGTACAGCAATACTTGTACCATGCCATAATTACTTCTCTATAGATAGGAGTTATATTATGCATTATGCATCAAACAAACGCAAACTTTCTCTCATATTGTTTACCCTACTGTTTGTTTTGTGGCGTACGTAAGTAAAGTAAGGAATCTTGTGCAATGATATGAAGCTTCTTTCTGTTGCAGACATTAAATGTGCATGTATCCCCTTTATGAATTCTAAACTTATCTTGAAAAGTAAAAGTATTTGCATGTTTGGGATGTAGATGTAGGCATTTTATTATTTAGTACATCAATTACCTTATCTAATCTATTCCTTTCTTTTCTTCTAAGAGTACCTATAAAAATACTAGCAATTATTCCTCTTTCAGGAAGCACAATAGATATAATTAGTAAAATGTTTACCAGTCAGACATCCAAGCATGCAGAACCCTAAATGAGTCATTTTCATATTTGTCTATTAATATTTAAGTGAATGAATGTACCTATTTAAATAGCTGTGTAAAGCATTCCATGATATGTATCTTGTATCTCTATCGCTATAGATGATTTTAGTGAAATGAATGTCAGTGCAGGGTAAAGATTGTTTGTAGAATTTCTTCATTCATTCATGCTGAAGAAAAGGCGACGTGGAGGATGAAGGGAGGAAAGTTCAGCACATTAGTGCATAATAGCATGATGTTGAGTATGAATTGGGAAGAAGGGAGCAACAGGAAGGCTTCATAATTGAATTTGCTTGCACTAAGTGTGAGTTTGTGTGTTTTGCTTTTCCTCTTCTGTTACAGATAAATAATACTTGTGTAAAGTACAGATTTTGTATTTGAAAGTGTCTTTTGATGTGGATGTGGTTTGGTTTTGGTTATGTCGTAGCCTTAGTTTGGATATAAGCTTGGCGTTTGTGATATAGTACAGGCAAGTCAAGTCTGTGGCTTGTCTGTAATATTTGATGTCATCTCATTGTGTGGGTTTACTTTTGAGTTTGACTGGATAGAAAAGGAAAGCATAAAGTAAAGAATAATAATAATGGTGAAGAGAGATTGTGTGAGTTATAATGTTGTAGTTTCTAAGTCTAAGAGTTGTATGTATTTGTATGTGTTTTGTGTTGGTGTAGAGTAAAGTGTAAGTAGTCAAGTCGGCTCCTCGTTTCCTTAGCTCATTCGGCTCGCCTGATAATAGTGATAACGATAAGGTTTAGGGAAAACTTGGAATGACATGTGAATGTGATGTGATCCAGTTGGCCCATCGCCACAATGAACCAAAAGCTAGTAGATGTAGTGCCTACTGCCTACTGCCTACCTATAATAATATATCCATGGACGGAACAGAAAGGCCAACAAATCCATTTCTCCATTTCTATTACAAACGATACTTCTAAAGACGGTTAGCTTAACTACCTATGGAAAATACGGCTACCAGAGTTCAAGGGACAATAATCGGGACACATGGCTCCAAAAAATAAAATCGGTAATCAGGATTTACTCCCAGAAATATGATAATTCAATTAAACTTTCACCAAACTTAGGACAAGGTAAATTGCAAATATTCTAACAGGGAGGGTCCGCAGGGTATCAAACGCTTCCATTTAATCAAAAATATATAATATATAATTTTTGGGCTGCACCTGGAGAAATATTTTTACATATAAAGTATTTTTTAGATCCGATATCCGATATCGATTCTAGAAATTCGCACAAGAATTTATGATGCAAAATAGGTACGGGGATAATGGCGACTATTTTTCAAAATCGCGAAGTCTGGCAGCCTTACCTACTTACTAGAGAAATCTTTTAGTTCAGTTTCGTCCACAAGCCATGCTTTGCGTTTGCATTTGCATGCAACATAACATCGTAAAAGTATGTAACGGTGGCATACAACTTTGTTGAAGAGTAAAAGCGTCGATTCTCCCTGTCTCTAAGTCAAACTGTATAATTATGTAATTTTATAGGGACTGACTGCAGGTTTGCTTCTTTCTATGTACTGAATCACACGAAATGGCATCACACCATTTATAATTGAGAGAAAGATAGTTGTAGAAGATGTATGCAATGCGAAACTTGCGGCTTACACTACACTGACTGTTTCTATTTCGTTTCGTCAGTACATTACATCACATCAAAATCCGAGGTTTGAATGTATGTGCGAGTCTTAAGGGGGACTCGATGGGTAGCACGGATAGGAGAACGGGTCACCAGTACAAGTTAGACAAAAATGGGTCACATAT